>JAXRKP010000006.1:795000-872500 GCA_037039925.1 Doris montereyensis | reverse complement strand
ATCAAATACATGAAAATATTGATTACTAGGTTTTCCGATTATTCCTTTTGAAAGAGCATCGCAGCCACGACCGGCGGCTTTCAATTTCCGTCAGCCTTTCCCCTCGAGGCTCCTGTCGGCTGTACGTCACCAGTATATTTACTCGCACAAAAACGACCATGGGTTTCGGAAATTTGAAAACGCCAGCCGGCCTTCAGGCACTTAATAGCTTTCTGGCAGATCGCAGTTATATCGAAGGGTAGGTTTCAGGAGATTTCACCTGATATAAACGCTAGCGTTCATAAAAAATGTCTTACTATAACACGGACACTCCCACACCCTGACTGAACTGACTGATTCCTAGATCTAGATCATTAAGCATAGTAGATCTAGAGCTAGATCTGGTGAAGTGTAGTGATCATTTAATCACTCACTCCTTATATTTTACAGGCTAAACCAAGTCCAACTTAGGTAGGAATTCCATGATCGGGATACCAGGTTTTTTCCGCTGGTGACTAGATTTAATTCAATATATAGGCTATATATTATGGCTGTGATTATTCTCCACCGGGCGGAAAATAACCAAATTTGTTTATTCTCCGCTGGTTTTCTACTGCGGTGGTCTGCGCCGCTATCGAGAGGTGACGTGATCTCATCACGCTTTTTGTCTATTTTCCATGGGTTTTCTACTGCCGTGGTCTCGCCGGTATCGAGAGAGAAAAAGAAGAGAGACACAGAGAGAGGAGAGAGAAAAGAGGCTTCTTCTTTTGCTTCTTCCTCCTCTTCTTCTTCTCTTTTTTTCCTCTTCTTCTTCTGCTTCTTCTGCTTCTTCTTCTCCTTTTTCTTCTTCTCCTTCTTCTTCTTCTTCTCCTTCTTCTTCTTCTTCCTCTTTCTTTCCTCTTCCTCTTCTTCTGACAGGGAGAGAGAGAGACACACAGAGAGAGGAAGAGACAGAGAAAGGGAGAGAGAAGAACAGAAAGAGAGAGAGGCTTCTTCTTCTTCCTCTTCTTCTTCCTCTTTCTTTCCTCTTCCTCTTCTTCTGCTTCTTCTGCTTCTTCTTCTCCTTCTTCTTCTTCTCCCTCTTTCTTTCCTCTTCCTCTTCTTCTGAGAGGGAGGGAGAGAGAGACAGACACACAGAGAGAGGAGAGAGAAAGGGGCTTCTTCTTCTGCTTCTTCTTCCTCTTTCTTTCCTCTTCTTCTGCTTCTTCTCTTCTCTTCTTCTTCTGCTTCTTCCTCTTCTTCTTCTACTTCTTCTTCTCCTCCTTCTCCTTCTTCTTCTTCCTCTTTCTTTCCTCTTCCTCTTCTTCTGAGAGGGAGGGAGAGAGACACACACAGAGAGGAGAGAGACACAGACACAGAGGAGGAGAGAGAGACAGAGAAAAGGGGCTTCTTCTGCTTCTTCTTCCTCTTTCTTTCTTCTTCTTCTCCCCCTCCTTCTTTCCTCTTCTTCATCTTCTGAGAGAGAGAGAGACACACAGAGAGAAGGAGAGAAAGAGAGAGAGAGAGAAAGAGAGAGACACACACAGAGAGAGAGAGAGGCTTCTTCTTCTTCTGCTTCTTTTTTCTTCCTCTTTCTTTCCTCTTCCTCTTCGTTTTTTGAGCATCTCTCTTTAGTCCTAGGACCCTGCTTGCATTGGTAGCGAAGCACCCGGTATTTGAAACGTTCGAACAGCGGGTCGCTCTCGTTAATTTTCTCTGCTCCGACCAAGGAAAATTTACAAAGGTTATTTGTTCATACTGTTTTAGCCTTGTTTGCAAATCAGCATGGCTTTTAAATCTTGCTCCTTGGACGAAATCCATTATCATCACCAACACAAGTTTGGGAAAGATTCGCACTTCACAAAAAGCAGTCCAACAGGGAACAGACAAAGAAACTGAAAGAAATGCCCGTGATCACGTCACCTCTCGATAGCGGCGAAACCACGGCAGTAGAAAATCGGCGGAGAATAAACAAATTTGGTTATTCTCCGCCCGGCGGAAAATACTCACTCCCATATGTTATCTAGATCTAGATCTTAGCATTTCAATGTAAACATTATTTACAGGAGGTATGATAATGAAAAGTGTTACTTCTCCTTTGCTTAAGCATTGGATCATAATGTGTGGAGTCTGTTAAGGCAGGAAGGGGTTAATATCTATGACCATCCCTCACACACACACACACATACCCTCTCCCTGTTTTGGTTTCAAGTATGTATTGTTTTTTTCTTCGAGTTTACCTTTTTAAGTGTAAGCGTAAGCACTGTTTGTTAGACTTTTTTTATTTCCAGATATGTACCATCCCAAGCAGACATTGTCGTTTATGATGCTGTTGGGAAAGCACCCGCTGCCAATATGTTTCATGCCCTGAGATGGTACAATAACATCACATCTTATCAGAGCCAAAAGACCAGGTAATATTTTTACACCATGAAATGAGGCTTTAAATTAAATGTTGAAAGTTTACTTTTGCAACATTTATTTTCTTTGAAAGATTTCCAATTTGTATACTTTTATTATACGTCTACTGCCATTTATCCGACACACTTACCTGGGAACAACCTAATCTCTCTTTATTTGTCATAACTGTCCAACACCTCAACAAATCCAACTCAACACTTATTTGCTAGGAACAAATGGATGCTTTTCACATACTTAATGCTCACTTATCAAACAAACCTAATCCTTGTGTACAAGCATGTTATGTGGCAAAAATAATGACACCTTTATGCAATGTTTTGTAAGACAAACCTCTGTTTTATAGCCCAACAGAGCAGGTAAAGTGGTCAGCGCAAACTCGGTCGTACATGTACAAGCATGTTATGCAATATATTTACAATAGTCCTTGTAAGTTTTATCGTCGACTCATGGCAAGTCATTACAGTGATGTCTAAAATTGTAATTATGGTGTGATTGGTTTATGTTTATTTTTATCTGTCTCTCTGCTTGTTTTCTGTCTCTTTCTACTCCCCCAGTCCTCCCCTTTTATTCTGATACATTATGGAAGTATTTAAGTATTTAGTTAAAAAATACAAGGAAGAAAAGTTAAACACAATACAACAGGTGCGGCAACAGTGTTGTGATTATCCGAAGTTGCAATTAACTTGATTTCACCAAGAAAATTGGAAATTTAGGCGAATTTCAAGCTACCTTACGTCTAGGCATGTCTGTTGCAAATTTTTTTGCAAAGATAAATTCTCCATCGGATTTGAGAGCATGATGAACATTCTCATCCTTGTCAATTTTGTATACCTTTAAACGGGTACAGTCGACTCCGGTTTATCATAATTCAGTATGTTTGGGAGGCAAAACGGGTGACTTGTTAATTGTTAACAGCCAGGCTAGACTGTAGTGTGGGCAAAGATACTAGAACTAGAACAATTGTTCTACTGTAAGTATCGTTGATGCGAGTGAGTGGAAGATAGGCTAGTGGGGAAAAGCGCTGGACCAATCAAAATGATTTTAGTAACTGGCACGACCTTGTTTAAAGGGTCAGGCTAATTATGAATTTTCTCTTTGTTGCTCACTTTCTTCTATGCTGTGCTAGCGTTCACACCTGTAACTCGCTGTATTGTCGCTTTATTTTAATTATCTCTACCTTTACAACAAAACCCACAAAATGCAAATGCTTTTCCTTTAAAATTAAGCAAAAAATAATCGATGCTGTTGAAATGGGAAGTTCTTTGTTGACTTTGCACTTAACGAAAGGTTTCATGCATCGAGGACCTAGCGGCAGTCCCAACGCCCTCGCCTTGTTGAACCCGACTCCCACTGCATTAAACGGAGAATATTTTTTGGGATTAGGCCATAAAAGGTGTAACACTCTTCTAAGAGTTTCCTTTTCTCTTAAAGGCTAGCACTCAGAGTTTATAAATTAATTTTGATTTCACAAGATTGTGTGATGCCTTGAGATTGCATGCCAAAGAAAAAATACTTTTTAAAAAACATCCAAACTTAAGTGTTTTTCATGTGAAACTGATGTTATATTCTTCAGTATTTATCTTTCTTCACATCAAAATTACCAATTTTCTTTTACATTTTTAATTTCATCAGTTACCCAAGACAATTTCCATTGTTACTATGTGACTCTCCTTTCTTTGACCAGCCTTCCAGGTGTAAAGAAAAGTGTTGATTCTTATGGTTCATCTGGTGGCTCTGCTGCAGCCAATGATGATGATGACGATGACCTTGATGACATGTTTGCATCGGATGAGGACGATGAAGAAGCTGAGGCATTAAAGAAAAACGTTTAGCTGAATATGCAGCAAAGAAAGCGAAAAGTAAGTTAAAACAAATGAAGGGATTGGTAGTTTTCACCCTTAGTGGTGTGATAATTGTACTACTGAAATTAAATGTTTGGCATGGTGCTTTAGAATGTCTTTAAAAATTTATTGTACAGATTGAGTACACTTGACTTTTGAGTATTTCAGGGTTAGATGGTTGCTTTTAAAAAAATAAAATGACAACATTCAAAATTCAAAGTGGCTATGTAATCATCCATTCATCCATTGAGCATGCCACATTGTTCATCTCATGTGGGCGTTGTCAAATAAGGTTCTGTCAATGAATATGATAAACATGCATTGTGTGTTGAAATTCTATGATTTAATCGAAATAAATAAATTGAAACCATTGCCAACATTCTGATTTCAATCTTCTCATACTTATACTCATTACAGAGCCTACAGTCATCGCAAAAGTAATATTATTTTGGATGTGAAACCATGGGACGACACAACTGACATGAAAGAAATGGAAAAACACGTTAGGAGTATACAGCAGGATGGTTTAATTTGGGGAGCCTGTAAGTTTGTTTGTATGCACATCATTTTAAAGTTGCAGTATAGCTCAATTAGGCAATAATTCTTTTTGGACACTGAATGTGTTTTAAATTATTCAAATCTTGAAATAAATTTTATGGTTTGGGGACAAGAATTGTTTTACATGGAGACGATAAGAACCGTTTTACCTTTAGATATGTGATATGACCATGGAAGCTCTAATGTATCAACAAAAATATCCCTTATTTAGAAAAATACTATAGTTTGTTCACTGAAGTATGGTCACAGACAACTGCTGGTAATGTTGCAACCATCAAAGATATTGGAACGTGACTGCATAAAGATGATCAAAGTAATGTTCCTTCAAAGCCATTATAGCTCACAGAGTCGGGCGTATCCCGGTTTCTATAGTGTAAAGCTAATTTTAATTTTTTTTTAAAACCACAACCTCAAAGAAAGAAGAACAAAAATTGTGCGATTTACAATAATGCAGCAACTTGTCTTTGTCGCTAGATAAAGAGATTCAAGGAATGCAACCCCCAAAATATACCCAAAAGGGACATAGCCGTAAAAATTACGATGACCTGTCGACCATCAGCCAAGTCCATGCTTAAGCTTGCTCCCAACCACCATGCACTTGGGCGATGACTACAGTAGTCGCTGGATAAATGCACGCCCTTTGGGGGCTGAGAAAAGCATGCGTTTATGCATACTGTGTGTTTAGGCAAAATCACTGGGAGATAACTCTTTAAAGGTAAAAGATGTCATGGAATATTCTTGATTATCACACACATTAGTGTGACAGTGTATACATTGGTGTGTAATATATTATTATTATTGTTATTTCTGTCAAAAACTCAATAAAAGACAAGAGGAAGGCGTGTGTTTATGCAGAGTGTGCTTTTATAAAGTATGCGTTTATCCAGCGACTACTGTACTATGCAAACAAAGGAGGAGAAATAGTTTGTGGCAACCAGTGGAAGAAGACAGATAGGTTGGAGATTAAAGGATTGGTTTGATGCCTCATCCAAATGTGGGCCTCGTATGGCAACTGCTCTTCGACCCCAGTGATAAGTGGCAAAACAGACGGTAACCAGTTGATAAAGGCTTTTTTTGGTCGAGTATTCTTTTTGAAGATCAGTAATTATCTGAAGAATCAACAAAGAATCAAGGATTTTCGCCACTGTCAGACAATTTCGCACCTTTACGGATAGATGTTGGATGACTTAAATGCCAATTTGAGAAGACTTTGGCTAACTCCGATCGTGAATGAGCAATTAATGCCTCTTCCTTCTCGCTCGTGTCACTTTCATCCTTACCTGCTTCAGATATATACGATATGTAGACAAGTAATGCACATGCACAAACACGTAGCACATACATTGTTTCCCATGTGTTTTGTATTGGCCTAGACATAACACAACACACATTTGCCACTATCACTGTCATTGACTTTCTGATAATCTGAAAACGCTTACGGTCTTATCAAAAAAGAAATCTGTAGTCCCATGTAATAATGTGTTGATTTACTTGTAATGTATCTTGAGCTCTCTGGAATGAAGGCGCATAATAAATTTGCATATTATTATTAATATTTCTTGCATACACCTTTAAGTTTTGAGGTTGTTGAATTGAAAACAGAATATACATCAAAAGAATTCATCTCTTTCAGAGAATGGTACTGTGCACAACTTTCAAATTGAATTGGGTTATGATAAATGTAAGACTATGGACAAAATTCTGGTTGCTGTATTTCGCAATGACTAATAAAATTCAATTAAATGTGATCATACCTTGGTCAGCGAACTAGTCATATTTTATTCTCACTGTAAAATTATGAAATATGGAAGACTGCAAAATTCCTTTTCTTTTTTCCATAGCAAAACTTGTTCCTGTTGGTTATGGAATTCAGAAATTCCAAATCACCTGTGTTGTTGAAGATGACAAGGTAAGAAGTGGTGACACGTATTTTATTTAAAAGCTTAGACATTATGCAGAATGTTCGATTTGATATGGGGGGATACTGGTCCAGAGTTGAGGCTTCTCAACCAAATGATCGTGGGTTCATTCCCTGATAGGTTGCAAACGTTTTCACAAGTTTTTGTTTTGGTAAATCCACCCACTTGGTTCAAGTCCTAGTCCCACCTGAGACGGACGATAAAAAGAGTCCCCTGTGCAGACCACAACACTGTGTACGTTAAAGATCCCTTGGCTTTTTATAGGGTAGTCTGAGCAAAATTGAAGATCTTACCAAAAGCCCAGAGTATACCTTGTGAATAAATGAAATGAAATAAAACATCAACAGTGATCTCAAAGAAGTTAGTTCAAACCCGCTTCATGTGGTAGATAGCGCGAATAATGTCACTAATTAAGGACAAATTTCATACATTTTTAATGACTTTGTTGGACCCGAGGTCTTGTTGAAGCCGAGCCTGTTAAAGTCAAGGTTACTGTACTCATCATTTAGGATAATGTCAGAGTGTGATTTAATGAAGTGCCTACAAACAAATTAATTTTTCTCTGCATCTCCTTTTCCACAGGTTGGAATTGATGACCTAGAGGAAAAGATTACAAGTAATGAAGATTTGGTTCAATCTGTTGATGTTGCAGCCTTCAACAAAATTTAAGTGTACTCGATGATTTGGATGAATAAAATAACATAGTTTTAGAAACCCAATTCTACATGACTTTGTCCTTGATTTAATTTCTTCAGTTGTTACTTTGTTTTGATCGATTTGTAATATTTTTGTTTTGATGTCACTAGTATTACATTGATACAGCAAGGTTTATTTGGGCGACAGGTCAACAAGTTCGAGAATGTCATTTTTGTCGAAAATGAGACAAATCTAGTCTATCATACAAGTGGATAGAGCAGTTCATTCTCGTCACAATGATACCTTAAAAAGAAGCTCAGTATCGATTTTTGAATTTATACAAATTTTTATCTTTCAACACAGCAATTAATTTGATCAAACTAAAAGTTTTAAAAGCCAAAAATATTATCTAAAGTACTGCAAGTTGGTTCTCATTTTGATCGTCACAATAAACGCTATCTAAAAAAACCTTTTGATGATCTATTTTGAATATTGCCGTAGACTGACCGGAAAATACCAGACATATCATCAAAAAGACAACATCTTGAAATGAGTAAAAAGGTGCTGGTGCACTTGAAACAGTATCGTTAAGATTAGAAGTAGTTAAGAGCCTTTAAACTTCTACACTCACAGGATGAAAACAATCCTAAACTTATAAAGTTTTTGTAATTTTCATTTGAAACAGGAAGCTTTTACTTCAATTTTATAAGCTAGTTAAAAAGATATGTCTTGATTTTTTCTAAAAATTGGGGGGGGGGGGTAGTCAGAGGCAAGCTGTCGGCCTCTCAACCCAAAGGTAGTAAGTTGTGGGGAAAATTCTCCAGTTTATTTTCGAGCAAAATCTCCCCACCCCCACCTCCCGGTCCAGGTAAGTGGATCGACACCTAGTCCCATCGGAGATGGACGATGAAAAGGAGGTCCCATGAGCATATCACAACACTGCATGTTGAAGATCTCTTTGGCGGTCCAGGCTAAATTTTAAAAATCCTACCAAAAACCCAGAGATCACCTTAGGTGGGTAAATCAAATCAAGTCAAGACTGGGACTGGGAGGGGCGTTTCACACAAATGAGCCAATATTTAATAATATGCGAAAGATGTGTACCAGCATTAGTTTTACTTTTGGGAGTTGTGTCGTTACATAGGTATAAATGGAGTAAGGCAATGCAATCTAGATGTTGACAATAACATTGACAAAGACACAATCTAGTAATACCAAGACTTGATTAAAAATTATGACACGGTTATTTTTTATACTCACGCACAGTTGTTAACCAATCATCAATGAGGTGAAGCAAATTCATAATGGTGGCATAACAAAACGGAATCAACACACGACGTACGTGTAGTTGTACATATCTCTGTCTTAGTGTCTATTTTAATCATAGATAACTGCCATATTTATATTCAAAACCAAAACTCTTTCAAAAATGGATATTTCTCTAACATTCCCAACATTACGAGACATTTCGATACGATTACGATACTACTACTACAAATTACTAGGTAAATCTCTCTCCTTCCAATTATAAACGAATCGATACCAGTGCAGGGCATGTTACAAATGGTTTTGCACACACCAAGATCGATTACATCATGTGATTTCCTTTATTATGGGAAATCCCCTTCAAAGCTACAAGTAACTATGTTTACAGGAGTAATAGAGTAGAAGTATCGGCAGATGATCTTAATGTTTTTGTAAACTAAAATTGCACTTTTTAATTTTATTCTTTGTTCGACTGTTATTGTTAATCAGTTAAGTTCTGTCAGTCAGTAGTGAGAATACATTTTCAAAGTTTCGTTTTTGAAAGATAAGTCTGGCTGCATTGTTTTGAATGGCTTGAAATTTAGATTTTTTCTTGCGGGAGGCCAAACAGAGAGTTAGAATAGTCAAGCTTGGAGAAAATAAGAGTTGTGACAAGTGTTTTTGTAGCGTTACCTGTGATAAATGGACAGATGGAACTAATCCTTCTCAAGGAAAACGTTAAAGACAAAGAGCTCACTTGAAGATCCATAGAAAGTCAAAAATGATACCTAAGTTTTCACCTTATTTTACCATGTTGATTTTATTTTCACCTAAATCTATGCTATTCTGATTACTTTTCATTGTTCATTTTTTTTGGACTAATTTTTATTACTTCTGTTTTCTCATCAGTAAGTTTTAATTTGTTTGTGTCCCTCCATTCCTCCATTTGGGCTATGCAAGATTAACTTTTTCTGATGATTTCATCAATATTAATATTGTACAATTGGGTATCATCAGCATATTGATGGTAATATATTGTTTTCTATAAAAATTTCAGATAATGGGTTTTTCTTGTTTGTTTCTTTATAGTTATAGTAACCATGTCCACTGTGGGGTTCGTATCTGACTAATGTTTCTGACAATTTTCCAGGTATAAAATTAAATACTTTAAACATCCAAAAGCTTCCGTGATATTTGTAAATATAAAAAAATATAGTCAATGTGTTAAAATGTGATGATGGGCTAGTTTACATTCCAGAAAGAATTGGCCCTAGCACAGACCCTTGCGGCACGCCGTGTTTGAGATGAAATTCTCTTGATCTACAACTTTCTATAACAATAAACTGTTTTAGGTTCAAAAGGCATTATTCGAATCAAGACAGTACCGTGCCCAAGATGCCAAAAACTGCATGAAGTCTCTAAAGCAGAATATAGTGATCGATGGTGTCGAATGCAGCCAAAAGATCTAAAACTGTAATTGAGCCATTATCAATTACATTCAATAGATCATTTAAAACTCATAACAAAGCAGTTTCAGTGTTATTGTTATGATAAGCTCAATATGCACAGATTGGAAAAGTTGTAGAAAATTATTGTCCAAATATGATAACAATTGTTTCAGTACAATTTTTTCTAGAATATTTGATAAAAAAGGGTAAATAGTAAATTGGAGACGTCCTTATAATGTAACTTTTCAGTATTTCAGGGCGTCCTCTGTTTCTCTTTCATTCCGGCGTCCATCCCAAGGCAACAGCACAATAATTTCCATGGTCCTTCTTTAAGATATGGTCTATCCATGACCACCTTCTTCCCCTCACCTCATTGCACATAGTATTATTAGCATGTTGCTAACGTGTTTTGCCATCTTGTCCTGAAGAATACGCCTCACCACATATTTTGTTTGGAAGCATGGAAGGTGTTGAGTCTTTTCACCTGCTCTTTTGTTATCTTCCAAATTCCAAGTTTCACATCCATACAGCAGTACTGACAGGATCAAGGTTTTAAATAAAGTTGCTTTGGTCCTTCTGTCGATGTTTGTGGCACACGCCACACAATACCTTGGAGAGTTTTGAATGCTGCGTCGGCCAGCCCATTGTAGCCTACTCTAGCATTAGCATTTAAATCTCCTAAAACCATTACATGTAGTTCTATTTGGGTTTGAGATTCTCTGCAGCTAGTTGTAAATTGTTTTCTTACGTGGAATCTTCGTTTAGCCCATAAACTATTATTACTATTAATAATTTAATTTCTCTTCCTTTTGGTTTCATGTTCACGTCTACCAACCTCAAGCTAATACATTTCCAACTTTTCTAATAGCTTTTCATATCTTTTATTATGCATTATGAGGTCTACTCCTGTTGTAGCTAAGTAGCTCTATGCTTTACATATACTCTCTAATTGTGATTAAAGTATGGTTTGGTCCTATATTTTCTGTTCCTTGTCCTTATTTCTTTGCTTCTGTAATAGTGCTAGCCAAAACATCTACTTAGAATTTTTATAATTTTTCAGCTCATTCAACTCTTTTCCATTTTTATTGCTCTGCTGACATTCCATGTTCCAAAAATCAAAGTCCGTGTTCGCTTCCAAGGTCGTCTTCTGAAGTTCCGTCCGGATATACATTGTAATATCTTTGGTTCTCTGAATCAGTTGATTTTGGGTAAGCAGGTGATTCGCCCACTGTGTCCTAGGTATACCAGTGTGTCCTAGGTTGCCACCTTGATGCCCTCTACCGCGTCTTGGATTTGATATTTATCCCTTAACTTTTGGTCAGCCAAGATTGGCCTGCACGGCAGTAGGTTGTTATTTTCTGTCATAGTTCCTCAGCCTTTGATCACCCAAGACCCACTTGCAACTTCAAATCAGCAGCTTGTGATTTTTTGTTGGGGTTAACTCCCTAGCCTTTGGTCAGCCAAGACTCGCCCGCAAGGCAGGAGACTCATGGAGGGCAGGGCTGTTTAGTCCCTGTACAAGTGCAAGCACCTGTCCACTGCCCGGATATATCGGGTGGCCCAACAAGAAAAAAAGTCTTCAACTTTGGAGGCTTATTAAAAACACTTATCGCTAAATATTTTTTCAATATTCTTTGACATATTATTAGAATAACTGTATTGCTATAATGTGTGTAACTATGAAGGGCATTGATTTAAGTTATTGTAACAGTTCAAAAGTTATAATATAAGACACAATGTGGGGATATTTTAAAATACACAGTATCGGAACAGTGAGCAAGTCTCAATCGATAGTAATGGAATGGTGGTGTGGTAATGATCGGTACCCAATATTGTGTTTAATAGCTTTTCTAATTCTACCCGTTACATGCAAACGTTTATGTACGATTCTGCACTCTAGTGGTTTATCAAGTCAATACCACAAGTTGTCAAATTCCTTCATTGTATTTTTAGGATACGAGGGTTATGTTGGACTTACTCTTAATTTAAAGTAGCTTAGTATCTTAAACCAAAAACTAGATTTAGATTAAGGTTTAATCAAAATCAACAGTAAGGCAAACAGGCATGTCAAAATTGAAGGAAATGACATTGAATAATATTAAAGTAAAGCCCCATAGTAACAAAGACGAGACAAATACAAAAAAATAGACAGAAAAAAACCCCGTGGCCACCACGAGGATCTGTTGGTAGTAGCACGCTTTCTTTTCATGGTAAGGCGATGGGTGCCGACGCAGAGGTCGTGTGTTGTTTATAATCAAGGTCTAGATTTACTGTGTTCTTCATTGTGGCGTTCAACAGGACAGACACTGCAGTTATTGAGACAATTTTTTATAGGGAAAAAGGATGGCACCTGAATTGATACTTTTTGCTTTTGAGTTTAGGTTTTTGCTTTTAGTATGTACATGAGTAACTGTCAAATTACAGTCATCCTATATCATTGAAAAGTTTGTAGCGTCCTTGGTTGCCATAGAAACGGCCGCCATCTTGGATTTTGACTCAATTTTTAAAATCTATCTCCTCCTTTGAGTTATGAATAAAGTCACTCAAAACCTGTGCAGATCGTCTTTTCGATTCAATATCTAAAGAGAGTCGGGTATTTTGGATAGTCTTTGTTTAATGAATTTTTGAAAATACTATATATCGTGAATGTACAAAAACGGCATTTTTATTACAAAAAATAATAATTTCTCAAAAAGTTTACAATATATTTAAAAATCCCGACGTCATTCTATTAACATTGACAAGAGGAACCTGTGTGCCAAATATAATACAAATCGTTGTATAAATGGCGGAGGAGATAGAATTTTAGTGTATGGAAAAACTACATTTCAAGAAAAATGCAAGTAAAAAAAATCAACAGAAAATAACACAAAACAAACGCTTCAGACAGGTTTCCCTTGTTGTAGCAGCCCCCTTACTCTTTCAACAGTCCCTGGCATTGTTACTTATGTAAATAGGATTATAAATCTAGGTTTAGATGTGCACTGTTGTGAAAACGTATCTAATTAGTATTAGTATTACACGTATTACTTGTCTCAAACCCTGAAGTGCAGACAGCCTATCCGCCAGGAAATATTTTTTTTATAACTCCTCAACAGCTTTTTAAAATCATTCAAAGCTAAAAGAATAGCGTGCAATTCAGTATTGAAAATAGGAGTATTAATACTATTATCTTTCAGACGCACATTCTTCGAGGATCCCGGATGATCCGGATAATAAATGGCAACACTTACCTTTTCACTCTCTTTCGAGCTATCTGTGTAAACATGAACACTATCACTGTCACTGTCAGGGAAATTATCCCTTGTCTGTAAAAATTCCTGGTGAAGAACCAGCAGGCTCGTTTTGTCCTTTGAAAATTTGGTCGATGAAAAATCTAAATTTATAGGGGTTTTGGTCCATGGTGGGGGAATTTGAAAGTTACTATTATTTATTTCCTGGTAATTTATGTTTCCCCGTCTTATAGGGGGGAGAATTCGAATGCCGAAAGGTGGGGTAGTTTTTTATGTCTCAAATATCACAGACAGGGAAGCTTCAAATACGTTTTTGTAGGCAGGATTTTGGGGCAGTGACTTTACTTTCAAATAGTAATTCGACAGTTTTAGGCGTCGGTGAAATGTAAAGATAGTTCACCGCTTCTACATATAGGCTTTTTAAAGGTGAAGTTCGGAAGGCGCCTAAGGCAATATGAAAACAATGATGATGAATGGGGTCTAGCATTTTTAATACATGTTCGGGGGCGGATCAATAAACAACAGAGCCATAGTCGAGCTTGGACCGGACTAATGCTTTATACAATTTCAATATGGTCACTCTGTCAGCACTCCAATTCGTGTGGCCCACAACGCAGAATATTCAGAGCCTTTTGACGTTTTTCTTAAGGCTCCGAACACGAGACAAAAAGGGTAACCTTTTGTCAAAGATGACACCTACAAATTTGGCCTTCTAGGATACTTTGAGAGGTGTTTGGTTTAAGTAAAGACTGGATTCAGCATGTACATTTCTTTGGTTATGAAAGTGGACACATACAGTTTTTGATGTGGATAATTAAAAACGTTGTCAATAACCTATTTCTGAACTTTGTTGATAAATAGTTGCAAAAATGCATTGATCTTTCAAGGTATGACAAATGTTTGCTTTTAATATAGATAGCAAAATCATCTACAAAAAGAGATACTTGAACACTGGTACGCAGTGCCTTTATATTACCGATTTGTATGTTAAATAATATCGGAGAAAGAAGGCTACCTTATGCCTGTGAAAAAAAAATTCAGACAGTAGATAGTGCAGACCCTTATTTAACCTTGAAATGCCGTTTTGACAGGAACCCAAGGAAAAAAAATAGGGAGACGACCACAGAAGTTGAGGTTGAAAAGCTCAGTAAGAGTAAGAATGCCATGTTTCCAGGTCGGACCTGCAAGGACCTGTCTGTTTCTAGCAAAGGCCTCCCGAATAAAGCTGTCCAGACGGATAAGATGATCATTATGATGATCTACTATGGTTTTTGCGAAAACCCCATTGGACATCAGAAAGAAGATATTTTCTCTTCCAGACGCAAAGAAGGCGGTTATTCACCATTTTCCCCATGGTTTTGCAAAAGCAACTAGTCTATAACTAAACTAGATGGGTCACTGAGATCTCCGTTAGGTTTTGAAATAGTGACCGTAAGTCTTTTTCCAGCATGGGGAAATTCGGTCTGTAGTCCAGATTTTATTGAATATTTCTAAAGGGTGGAAAGACAAGAGTGGGAAGATTAGTGAGGAATGGATACGATAGTGAATAGTCAGGTTCTGCAGCCGATTCATTTGATTTCGCTAGGGATGCCCTCAGCTCTTCCACTTCCACTACTTCCACTTCCAGAGAAAAAAATTGTTATATGATTCTATGCTGTCCGAGGTAAAGTTTATAGTCAATTTTTCGTTCACCTGTTTTAATTTTTTGAAACCCGTGGAGTAATGCCCAGAGGAAGAATTCTGGGCAGTAATCTGACCAAGGTAGTTTGCTGTATCTCTGACATCGGTAATTAACTTGCCGTCCTTTTGAGGTGGATATTTGCGCAAGCTGTCTTACCATTTATTTTCCTCACTGCCTTCAGCACGGTTTTGGTGGTGGCATTGCAATTTGGAGAGGAAACATAATTCTGCCAGGAATTCCTTTTGGCTTGTTATATTATGTATCTTGTCTTAGCCTTTTCTTTTTTGAAACTTATCAAACATTAAAAAAAAAGGTATTTTGAACTTTCTTTTTTCTGTTGATTGATTGCCTCCTTATACATGTATTCTCTGGAGAACCAGGGGACACTTGGAAATCTGTGGTGCTTACGGGGATGGAAGGGAATCGTCCTTTTGATAAAGAAATCAATTTCTCTGAGAAAGTAGATATAGGGTCATCGGATGATAGCATAGAGTCGTCTATGTCAGAAGAACATTTTTTTTAAAGAGTCCAGTTTGATTTATTGAAATTGAACTATTCGGTAGAGTCTTCTGTTCTGTTGGCTTGAAGCATAAGACGATAGGATAGTGATCACTATCACAGAGGTCATCATGAACGTGCCATGAGAAGTCTAGAGCAAGAGAGGAAAAGGCAATTGATAGATCGATGAATTAAACTGATTGATACTAAGCTGAATGAAAGAATGTCGCTTCTGAATTTAAAATAATTAAATTATGGTCGGAGATCAATTTCTCTATCATTCGACCACGGTCGGGAATCACCCCACAGAGAAGAATGGGCAATGAAATCCCCAATTAAGAGGAAATGGGAGGCAAGCTGAAATAAAAAGTTTTTCCATTTCATAAATGCTTGTGTTAACTGATGGTGGTAGTGGTAGGTATACAGATCAGACAGTGAAATATTTATTAGATGAATGGCTGATCCTTATAGTAGCAGGCACTATATCTATACTGGTGTTCAACTCTAAATGGGTGTAGCGACAAGAATCATGGAGTAAAAGCGTGGTCTTATTACCCTTTATCCTTTTACTGACAACTTTCTCTTATCTTTACTTTCCTGCAGTGCTAGGGCAAGAAGTCTATTTGAACTACATAATAAAACAAGCTCTTCATAAATTGTCCTTACGCCTCTCACATTCCACTGCAGAATGGTATCCAATTCAAATTTAATTTGTTTTAATGTTTTATGTACTTTTACTTTTAGGCTGAACCCTAGTCTTTCTTGGCAAAGGAGGGCTGAGCACCAGGCTTCATCCTTCCATGCTGTTTGGCCACAGTGGATTTGGATGAAAAGATGGGAAGAGGAGGTGGTAATCTGAGGGTCAGGGGTAGGAGTGGGACTTCAGGGCTCTGTTGCCCAAACTGCAGAGGTGGACACTGCCTCGTCCAAGGACTGTTCGAAGTGGCAGGAGGAAAAGGCCACCCTCCAATACAAAGCACAGCAGGCTAGAGGGGCTCTTCTCCCGAGCCTAGCTGCCTCTGTGCAGGGGGAAACGTGTGCCGCTGCTGTTCGAGATAGAATCCCGCGAATTGTCCAAAACCAAAACAGTCTCATCTCCGAAACAAGCAAAGAAGACCAGACCAGTGGTCAGCGGGGACAAGTCTGTCCCCACCAAAAACAGATTTGCTGTTCTTTTGGGCGAGGAAGAGGTGGATTTCGATACATCATCTTCCCATCCACCTTCACCCCTACCCTCTCTATTATCGTTGAAGACCCACCCTCCCTCACCCAGAATCATGCATGACACTAAAGACAGAATTAAAATAATATTCCAATACGATGATGCCCTATTCCATAGAGGAATAGTCACCCCCAATTACTGGGATAACCATTACATCAAAACAATTTCTCCTTGGCCAACTGTGTCTCCAGACATTATGATCCTCCAAAGAACAATGACGAACTGTTTGAGATTATGATTCACATCTAGGAATAATATCCTATACACATTAATTGAAAAACTAGCCTTATCAATGTGTAAACAGAACTCCTGTTTGAAGTAAGATGCCGGTGGATACATATATCAAAATTCCATGTAAATTTGTGCAATATACGCAAATCTTGTGTTAATTATTTTGCCATTTTCAATTTCTCATTGCTTTTTGAAAGTCATATAACTTTATTGTTTGTCATATGTAACAACAATGGGCATCAAGTGACAGAGACATGGATGCTTTTTCAACAGATATAAAAATGTATTGATATCTTACATAATTTTTGAAAAAGCTCTATTCATCTGAGTGTGTCATTATTTATGTCCTTGAGTACATATATCCACAACTTCTTGCTATGAAAAAGTATAAAAAAAAAAACCCATATAAAATACAAAAGCAAAGAGAGAAAAAGTATTTTAATTTTTAAAATGTTCTGCAACTGAGTAATACATGCCAGATCTGATGACTGTACATAAAGTTTCGATTTTGATATTCAAATACACTAAAACCTTGTTATACTGCCAAGTGTTGTGCCAGTAGTAACTTGGTATGATAATAATAATAATAATAATAATAAAAACACTTATAAAAGTGCCTTTTCTCATTAAAAACCTATGAGCTATAGGCTTACTGAAAACATGTATCACTACTATCATAACATGATGTAATGAAGTGCTAAAAATATCAACATAAGTTTGTCTCACAATGATTAAAACAACATGCATGTATAGCAGATAATATCACTTACATTTACACATACAACATGATAAAATTTGGGAATACCCATATAGCATACATTCTACTCAATGTGAGTCAAAACAAGAACCAGAAGGATACATAAAACTATCAATGTTCAAAGTAAAAGTTTTCAAATATTTCTAAAAAATTTCAATGGTTTTTGCATTCCTGACATAAGTTGGCAGATCTTTCCAAACGGCGGGACCAAAGCGTGAAAGTGATCTGCTACCTGCATGAGTTCTAATTCTAGGGATTTTTAACGTTGATTCGTCTTTAGAAGACAGAAGAAGGCGAACAGTTTTGTAAATTTCCAAACCATCAGCGATGTATGTCAGGGCAGTATCATTCATGAATTTATAGATATGGGTTTTAACTTTGAATGTTATACATTTTTCGATCGAAAGCCAATGAAGTTTAGCCAAAATGGTGGACGCTTGCTCAAATTTGCTTTTATTAAGAGTGAGTTGAGTGAGCCTGGCCATGCAGTTTTGAGCAATCTGCAAACACTGGATGTCTTTTTTAAATATGCCACTGAGAAACGAATTGCAGAGGCCCAATTTTTAGTAAACTAGAGATGTAATGAGCTTTTTAGATGCCTCAGTTGAGATGAAAGGGCGGGAACGACTTATTTTTCTTAGTTCAAAATCATTATTTATCTCTGAATCAAAATATACACCAAGATTTTTTTATACTTAGGTTTGACTTTATTATAGCATTTCCTATTTCGACTAACTGATTTTCATTTTATTTCAAGTTGTTCTTGCTGGATATTATGAGACACTCTGTTTTATCTTCATTCATTTTATTCTACTGTCATCAATCCACTCCTTCACCTCTTGGACACATGTTTGATGAATAATAATAGATTTCATATCTTTGGTTTTATTAATGCAGTAGATTTGTGTATCATCTGTATAAAAATAACATGATGAAGAACGTTTCTCAACAATGGCCGCAAGGGGTGATCTATGAATAATAAAAAATAGAGAGCCACGCACAGAGCTTTGGGGTACTCTAAATGATGGAGGAATTACTTTTGATCTCTGATCTCTAATAAATACATATTTGTTTCTATTTGACAAATATGACGTGACCAGTTCAGGGCAGTACCAGAGATGCTGAAAAAGTAATTTGAAGTCTACGGATAAGTATCTTATGGTCGATAGTGTCTAAAGCAGATGAAGACTCTAGAAGGGTTGATAAGGAAATCGAGCCACTGTCTTTAACAGATCATTTGAGACCTTAAGAAGGGCAGTTTCTGTACTGTGATCGGCTCTGTATGCAGACTGAAGACCCTGAACTTTATCGCTCCCTTTAAAATTTCAAAATAATATTATGTAAGAGCATTACATTTAAATACATGTACAGGAAATATAAAAAAGGGCCGTAATATAAAAAAAACCCCTATGTTATCACTTTTAAAAATCAAAATTCAATAGAGATATGAATCATCATAGTCATGTAGTAATTGCTGGACTGACAAGGCAAGGTTTTGGAGTTCGAGTCCTGCATGGGGTCACTACCTACATATCTATGGGTCTATTTCTCAAAAACATATCAAGCCATTATAGTCTTGTAGACTATTCATCCTCTGATTGTATAAAAACATGAGTGAAAATTTCACAGGTGCCATGTGCATGTTGTGCAACAAGTGCTATGTGCACGTTCTGAAATTTAAAGATCCCATAATAGTTATTAAAAAGTGTTCCCCCTATTTCCCTGATAGGCTCCAGCCAAATAATTACTCGAACACACACAAAAACCATCCAATAAAAAACAACTCAAGAACAGACAAAACCAGTGAATCATTTCTTTACATTTAAATCCACCCCCTCTCGCCACACATTATTCATCCTCTTTTATAGAAGTCACTAATTCCCATAATATTTTTCATTTTTCTTACTCACTTTCTTCCATGGCTCTTTAGTAAGTCTTTACTCTGCAGTCACTTTTAATTACCTCCAGAACATTTTACTACAACATTCTCTAATATTCTCTTCAAGTATGGCCCCTCCCCCCCCCCTCTCTCTATCTATCTCAACAATGGCTACATCTAATGTAATACTAATAGATGCAGACCTGCCACTCTTAGAATGAAAAATCCTAATCACAGCTAGAAAAAATAGTGGTTTAAAAAAAAAGTGTCAACATGTGTGAGTTATCTCCTTTACTGGCATGACTGGTAAAGGGCGTGGATGTCAGTTGGACTTGTTTGTTTCATTGAAATCTGCCTCCTCTAACATATACATTGATCTCAGGCGAGCGACAAAAGCAAGATAAAAGATCAAATAAAAGAGAAAAAGGAAAGAAGAAGAACCTACCAGTAGCACATGCTATCCGCTCACGTTGTAATTGAGTCTCGGATATTAAAAGAAAAGCTCAAATCAAAGTAGTTTTATTTCATTAGCTCAAGTCAAGCTCGAAACTTTCTACCAAGTGTATGTGACTTGCCCTAGAGTAATAACTTTGAAAAAAAAATCAATAAGCATGTCATGTAGTATTGTAGCCCACATGTAGTATTGTATGTACCCCACAAAATATTCACACAATACTACAGATGCCTGCGTTGATCCGGTTGACGTATTATATATATATATATAGAGAGAAAGAGAGAGAAAGAGAGAGAGAGATGGGTACCACTACTACTACTAGACTTACTAGTACTATTATTTTTTTACTCTCTCTCCTTGCTTTCCCCCTTGTCTCCCCCCACCCCATATTGAACAGCGATAAATGATACCGTGGTGACTCTCGCTCTCTCTCTATTTGGGACATCCGTTTTAGTCTTAGACCCTATGTATTCCCGGACGGCTGGTGTGCTTGTGTGTGTGTAAAATTAGACACAAAAACACGGGAGGTGCTCCTCTGTGCCAGAAATGCCAGAAAACTGGGAAAATCCCCACCCCTAGATGTTTCGATAGCCGACGAGAATAAATTTTTCAAGGATATTTGAGATTAAAGGTAAAATTGAGACTGCTCTCTATTTGTTTTATTTTCTGGGTTTAAATTATTTTTCGTTATAGCGAAAAAAACCCTTTTTTCAGTATTACAATTACAATGAGGGAAATAATCAATATTTGACCAGTAGAAGAAAATTGATCATTAACCAGGCAATGTAGGCGTAATGCAAATGAAATGGTTATTGTAGCTGTAGTATTATATAGTAATAGTACTATTAGTAGAATCTTCCTGTCTCTTATGTAGTCTAGAACAAATATATCGACAGAAACACCCTAATTCAAAATAGATTAGCCTAGGTCATGACGCTGCTGTGAAGTCTAATTCTCACCTCTCACTCTCAATTAGACCCAATCATAATCATAGTAGTCATAGCCATGCCTACTCTGCCAAAGTATTGTCAGGATGACGTGTCTGGGCCTATACTGATGCCACTGCCAATCTTCATTCGGCTTGGGCCTAAACAATGAACGACAAACATTGTCTTCAAACCTTCAGTACTCTCATTCTCACAAGGAAAAAGCCCTGTGTCACTAGTGCCAGTATCATTTCTGTAAATGTAAGAGTACTAAGACACACAATTATATCGGTGATCCTTGTGTCTGTGTGTGTAGTGTGTGTTTGACTCCATGATCTGTGACCAAGCCCAACTACATTCTACTTATTTTATATCCGCTTGCATCCCTTGGAGGAAGGCTGTGATGCACGGTAGCAGTATAGCCAGTTGTATTCTACAATAGTTATGAAGGAACATTCCTGCCAAATCATTGGCAGATGGCGTTATAACAAGGTATTTCATTGTTTTTGTATAGTATCAGATCCTTACAAGGGTGAAAAGCTGGCGGTAAGCGAGAATGGCGGTATAACGAGTTTGAGTTTACAGTTTATACAAAATTATGATCAATAGTAATGGTACATATGTATTTCAGGGAAGCACCAAGATCTAAACTACAAGTAGAAAGAAATGTATCACTTAATGCTAATATCAATAAAAAATTAAATTTAATAATGGGATTCTTTGTGCGTTTTTAAAGAAAAGGCATACTTTATAGTATAGTCACTTTCACAATGTCCTAAACACAGCAAAGCACTTATTACAAAAAGAAGCTTTTCATATAATGTATTTTTAAAGACACACTAATAATATACACGCATTGTATAACATCAGAATATATGACTCAATCAGTAGATGGTAAATAGTGCTGAACATGGTTAAAAATTAAAATTAGTTATCAAAGTCAAGGGAAAAGTTGTCATTGATCCCCCCCCCCCCCCACTGAAACCTCTTTCTCTCTCTCTCTCTCTCTCACATAGACTCGTAATATTACAAAAAACATGTAAGCTCAAAGCTTGCACACTACAGGCCAATAAAGGTAACTAAATGATAACACTTGTTGGCAATAAAAAAGACTTTACTTTCACTCAAATGTGATGATATAAGATAATAACAATGATTACTATGATGAAGAGGATGACAAGAAAAGTGAAAAATAAAAATTAAAGTAGAAATATTGACATGTTGGCATTACCAACAATCAAAGTTATTCTAGAACTCTTTTAGGACACCTGGTGTTAAACTTAAAGAGGTATAACAAAAATGAGACAGAGAAGACAAAATGTATGTCCACCTAAAAAAAAAAAAAAAAAAGCAGCAATATTTGTATCAAATACTATTAAAAATTTCACAATCAAAAGAAAGCCTTATAAACAGATGAGGTAGACCAAGAATGCTGCTGTTGGTTATACAATAGATGTGTGTTCCTATTTCATGAGCATTTATGTAAATCATATGCAAAAGGAAAGAATATTATGTCTGAACTCAAAACACTCATCTACAGCTATATTTGTTTTATGACAAATGCATATACACGAGGAAAAAATATGTCTGTCAATACCATATGTCCTTCAGCAGTCACAAAAACTTCGAGTTAAATCAAATTCTTGGTCTAACAAAAGTGTGCTCTGAAATCAGACTTTTAGTTAGATCATTGTAACACATATGTCAAAATGCAATACAATTTTGTTATGGATGGAAAGAAGATTTTAAACAGAAAACATGGCAAAAATAAAAAGACGAATAAGCATTTCTTAGTGTGCATTGGAGATTCAATACTGTGAGATCGGTAAGAATTAAATGTGTAAAATAAATAAAGAATGTTTTCACTTATTTTATATTTAGTCTGTAGCAATTTCCCCCAAAATGGGACAAATCTATATTATTAGATGAAGTAAATCATTCCCTTCACATTGATACCATAAAAGAATCCCATTATCGAAACTGAATTTATATGAATTTTGTTAGAAATGACACAGGTCTACCTTTCAACATAGTAATTTTGTCTCAAATTGCTACTCATTTTAATTGTTACAATGCACTCTATCCAAAAAATCTACATTTGATGAATTGTCTTCAATATTGCCTTAGATCGCTAGGAAAATATGTGACATTTTCCATGCACATTATCAAAAGGTGCCATCCAACATGAGTTTAAGGTAGCCAGGGCATTTAAAACAGGGTAGATAGGAAATGGTTGAAAACCTTTTAAGGTTTTATGACGTTCCAAAGTATCATCCTATCCTTTTCTAGGTTTATATTATATGAGAAAAAAATATTCAAATAACGGAAAGAATAGTTTCAAAATAAAAGCGATATTCTCAAAATGGTTTTCCTGTCTTCTTTTACAATTTTCCATATTCTTTTGAAATGTGGCATATAACTGCCTGATATCATGAATAAAAGCTTCATGCATGGGATTTTTATATCTTTCATACTTTTTAAAAAATCCATGATTTTTGGTGAAAAATTTAAAAATTCTCATCTTTCCAAACCTCATTCTTAAAAATTGGACAACCAAAAGTTATCCAAAATATCAAAAAAAGTGATGAATGAGAGCAAGAACATTGTTTTCAAGTTTCTATGTGCAAAATTATAAACATCTAAAACGAAAACTGGAGGAGCCTATTGTTTTTGAAAATTACCTATTTAAAAAAAAATAATTCAAGATGGTGGCTGTTTCCACGACAACTTCACAACCTTATTTTCACAAATGTTTTCCTCTCATTTCGTCAAGCTGAACCCACTTATCAAGCTTAAAATTCTGCATCTCCTTAAACTAATAAAAAATCACTCAAAGGACTTCCTCAGTTACACACCAACAACATTAAAAAAAAAGCTAACATAAGTGTGGATGTTTGAACTTCAAATGACTGCACAGAAAAGAAAATACCAGTAAGGAGAAAATACAAGAAAAAATAGGGTAAACATTGAACACAACATAAATTAAGATTACAATTACCAAAGAAATATCCAAAAGTGATGTTGATGTCTGCTGGTAAAACAAAAACATCTGCATCGAGACCATTGTTTTGTCAAAAAAAGTATAAAAACTCTAAAGCATCTGAAGGTCCATTTGCAATGTGCTAGGAGTCTGTTCTCTTTGCCTTTTACATCTGTTGACATTACTGGGAAGTGTTTACACCCAAAGCTTGGCATCAGTGAGTTTAGTTTATGTGAATGGCATCATTGAGAATCCATTAATCTCCAACGTCCTATGTGACGAATGTGACCCTGAAAAGAGGAACAAAGCAATTATTTCCCACAGAATTAAATTGTGTGACAAAAGGTGAGGAATTATGGAAACATACAAAAATCTTTTACATGAAAATAATATGGGAGAAGAGCTCTTAAAGTAAGACTAGTAAGAGGCATGAAAGTAAGTCAGACAGAGTATATATATCAAGCAAAAGAACATGTTTAAAAATAAAAGGGCAATCACAGGAGTAACAGAAAGACCAGTCATCATGGGTCAACAGGATATCCTCGTCACCCACGCCATTTCGACAATCGGACGGGCAGAGTGTCCATCTCTGCAGTTTGGGTAACAGGGCTCTGAAGAGAAGAATGGATATTGAAATCCCCAAGTAAGAGGAAGGGAGGGAACCTGAGCTAAAAAGGATTTCCATTTCATAAATGCTTGTGTTAACTGATGGTGGTAGGTATATAGAACAGGCAGTTAAACATTTATGAGATGGATGGCTGATAACTAGCAGTCACTATATCTATACTGGTGTTCAACTCCAAATTGGTGTAGTAACAAGAATCATGTAGTAAAAACGTGGTGTTTTACCCTAGTTTATCCTTTACTTTCCTGCAGCGATAGGGCAAGATCTTTTTGAACCGCACAACAAAACAGCTTTTCATAATTTGCCTTCAAGCCTATCACATTCCACTGCAATATGGTTTCCATTGTAAATTTAATTTTTAGTTTACTTTAAAGTTGAACCATAGTCTTTCTTGGCAAAGGAGGGCTGAGCACCAGGCTTCAGCCCTCCATACTTTTTGGCCTCCCTGGGGACAACGCCTTCAGTTGTGGCTGTGGTTTCCTTTGTTGCACATCCTTCACACTTTGTCTTGAAGAAGACCAAGCGGAAGGAGGTTTGGGATTACGGAGGGGAGTGGGAGGGGTTGGAATTGGAAGGGTGAGGGCTGGAGTTCGTTGGCAAGAGGAAGTAGTGGAGAGGGGGGGGGGAGAGATCAGAGGGGATGGATTGTGATGGAGTGGCTGGGGTCTGGGAGAGAGTCGGAGGTAGGAGAGGGATGTAGGAGTGAGAGCCTCCAACAATAAGAGGGAGAGATGGGGTGCAGGGGGGATATGAGGTGTGGGGAAGACAATGGATCAAAATCCATGTCTTCCTCACCCAAAAACAGCAAATCTGTTCTTCGTGGGGATAGGTTTGTCCCTGCTGACCACTGGTCTGGTCTTCTTACTACGCTGTCTAGGTGGTGAGGCCGAGTTGGGTTACTGAGATTTCGCAGCATATGTTTTCCCTGCCCACAGGCAGCCAGACTCAGGAGAAGAGCCGCTCTAGCCTGAAAAAAAATGTTCTGCCGTGCTGTGCCTTATACTGGAGGATGGCCTTTTCCTCCTGCCATTTTGGACAAGGCAGTGTCTACCTCAGTAGTTTAAGCAACAGGGGTTACCACAGCAGGGCAAGCGGCCTCTTGACGACACTTCGTATTCACACTTAGGTTCGATGACAGTTAAAGCATCTCATCGGGTTCGGGACAAAAGGTCTGCCAGCCAAAACCAAATACTCGTCGGTGAGGACTGTTGGTGGTTTGGGTGCATCGAATATCAAAACACATGTATTGGTCTTGATCTGCTTACCCCGCTTGGACGATTATCGTCTTGCATGGGTAATGCCATCCAGCTCCTCAGTGAATCCATGTAAGTCACAGGATTTGTAACCCCATCCGGCTCACTCACCAGCTCCTCAAATCCATCTAAGTCAATCCATCTAAGTCCTCAGTGAATCCATCTAAGGGATTTGTAACCCCATCCGGCTCACTCACCAGCTCCTCAGTGAATCCATCTAAGTTACAGGATTTGTAACCCCATCCGGCTCACTCACCAGCTCCTCAGTGAATCCAGTTAAGTCCATCTAAGTTAGTGAATCCATCTAAGGATTTGTAACCCCATCCGGCTCACTCACCAGCTCCTCAGTGAATCCAGTTAAGTCACAGGATTTGTAACCCCATCCGGCTCACTCACCAGTTCCTCAATGAATCCATCTAAGTCACAAGATTTGACGACGTCCTTCAAACTATTGAGGCGCAGGTGAGGCTCAATGTCAACAAGGATATCAGTTATATCACCAAAATCTCTGTGCAGAGCAGCTTTGACTCATCTTTTGATGCGACTTCAATTAAAAGATCACCAGAACGAAGTCTGCTGACGCTTTTGGGCTTACTTATCACACCACTAGATCTCAGTGCTCAAGCTTTCTTGAAGACACTGAGTGATGCCACTGGTCGAGCTTCATCCTCCGATTTGACCACCAGAATGTACATTTGGGAGTATCCCACATACTCCCAACCTCGTCATACATAAGCTTTCGTTTGCATTTTCCGTGGATGGGAGGTGCACCTATTCCCCTGCTTGGGACTTGCTAGGGGGTTTTAGGGCGGGGACCTACTCTGAAGCTATACTCTTTGTCAGGAGGAAGCGAGCACCCTCACCCCCTTAGGTCTAAAAGTGTCCCCCTCCCCTCGAGACCAAGATTGCCCCAGAGACACCACATCGATATGGTGTCCCACCCGATTGAGCGAGTGTAGGTCACATCGCCCGCCCGTCTTAGCACAAGCCAGGGTCAAAGAGGCATGTTGGGTGCTTCACCTGAACTTTCAGGATCCCCTTTTCCTGTCTTATGGGTCAAATGAGGTGCACACTAAGGGGAAATTAAATCCCAAAAGGAGGGACCAGAAGTAGAAAGAAGAGGAGACGAAGACATGTCGATAGCGCAAGAAAGAGCGGATGGATAGAAGACAAAAGTAAGAGAAAAGAGATGCCACCTCTGCATCACAAAAGGTCTGTAATGCATAGGCGACATCCTGCCTTGTTGCTACTCATAACCTGCGGCAAGAAACAGTAGGTCTCGGGGCCCAGAGGATGAGGGGAGTAAGAAGCAGGAAGGGGAGAAGATTAAGACATGACGAAAGAGCAAGAAAGAGTGGATGGATAGAAGATAAAAGTAAGAGAAAAGAGATATCGCCTATACGCCACAAGAGGGCTTGTAATGCATAGGCACCCTATCTTGTTACTCGCAACCCGCCACAGACATGGTGGGCCCTACAAGCCCAGAGGAGGTGAAGGGAGTGAAAGTAAGAAATAAGAAGAGGGGAAGATTAAGACATGACGATAGAGCATGAAAGAGTGGGTGGATAGAAGACAAAAGTAAGAGAAAAAGAAATGTCGCCTCTGCACCACAAAAGGGATTGTAATGCATAGGCGACAACCTGCCTTGATACCCCTCGCAACCTGCAGCATCCTTAGTCATCTTCTACGACACGCATGGAAGGAGAGATGGTGGGGTACCTATTCTGCTCCTCTCCTCTGTTGGAGAGGTCCCAGGTTCCCCACAAGGAAGCTGAATGAAGAAATGTTGCTTCTCCTGAATTTAAGAGAATTAAATCATATCATGGTCCAAGATCAATTTCTCTGTCATTCGACCACAACTTTCTAGTTGGGAATCCTGCCATAGAGAAGAACAGGCATTGAAATACCCAAAAAAGATGAAAGGGGAGGAAGCTGAGACAAAAGCGTAGTGTTATTACCCTGTATACAGGTGTATCCCTTTACTGACAACCTTCTATTATTTTTACTTTCCTGCAGTGCTAGGGCAGGATATCTTTTCGAACCACACAAAACAAGCTCTTCATAATTTGCCCTTCTAGTCTCTCACATTCAACTGCAAAATGGTATTCATATGAAATTAATTATTTGTGTGTGTTTGAAGACTGAACCCTAGTCTTATTTATTGAAGGAGGGCTGAGCACCAGGCTTCAGCTGTCCATGCCTTTGGCAACCAGCGGCTGAGTCCCAGGGGGCAAATCCTTTGGTGGTGGCTGAGTTTTTCGCTCGTACTTCCTTCACACTTAGTCTTGAAAAAGACGAAGTGGAAGGAGGTCAGGATTACGGGGAGGGCGTGCGAATGAAGATTTGGTGGGGGAGTAGGATCAGAGGGAATGGGTTGTGACGAAGGGACTGGGTTCTGGGAGGACGGGAGGGGGTGGGAATGAGGATTTGGTGGGGGTGGGATCAGAGGGAATGGGTTGTGACAAAGGGACTGGGTTCTGGGAGGAAGTCAGGGTAGGAGATTGATGTGGGGGTGAGTCTTCATCAACAAGAGGCAGGGTAGGGGTCAAGGTGGAGGGGGAGATGCGGTGTAGGAAGATCATGGATCAAAATACATGTCTTCCTCACACAAAAAACAGCAAATCTGTTCTTGGTGGGGACAGATGTGTCTCCGCTGACCACTGATCTGGTCTGCTTATTTCGCTGCCTGGGCGACGAGGCATTAGCTGTAGGCTATTGGGAAGTCACAGCATCTTGTCCCGAACAGCAGCAGAGTACGTTTCCCCTGCACAGAGGCAGCTAGACTTGGAAGAAAACTGCTCTAGCCTGGGAAAACATTCCAGCGTGCTGTGCTAAAAATTGGAGGATGGCCTTTTCCTCCTGCCATCTCCGACAGCCCTTGGATTAGGCAGTGTCCACCTCTGCAGTTAAGACAACAGGGCTCTGAAATTTGAGGCCCGGGTGAAACTCAACGTCAACAAGGAGGGATATCATCAAAATGTTTTGTGCAGAGCAGCTTTGACGACTCATCTTTCGATGCAACTTCAATCAAAAGGTGATAAATATCAAGCACCTCACTCTATTTACAACACAAAACTACATTTTCAGTCTTTACATTGAAGCTTTATCTTGTCATAATATAAAGTCAAATCATACACTTTTTTTGTAGCCTTAATTTCTTATGTTTAGAATTGACATCAATTTTGCCAAAAATGTTTGATGGGATAGTATTGTATCATCATCATAAGGGGATTTGTCTTTACGTTCGAGCTCAAACCAGAACCCTTGGAATGGAATCTCTTAGCATACGGTCTTAGCTGGCTTAGGGCCAGTTGTGGGTCTCTGCGGCTTAATCTGTCATCGGCACCACAAATTTTCAGTGGTTGAGAAGGCGGCTACCCTTTCAATGCTGAGGCTCCCTTAACTCCCTCTCGGGAACAGATTTACTCTCAATAGTCTTGTATCCAAAAGTTTAAGTTTGTATTTCTTGACCTCAAAAGATTATAAGAACTAAAATTATTGTTTCTTTACATCTTTAAACTAAAAACAAGACAGAAAAGCACAATCTAGCCATTAAAAATATTGTACAAAATAGTATGATCAATGTTACTAAATGTACCAGCGTATCTGTTATTCAACAATGCCATGAAAGTAGCACCCCCCCCCCATAATTTAGAAGTGAAGTAGAGGCTCTACTCACAGATTTCCCCCGGCAGCACACTCTGGGCATCTCTCTACTGCTTGTGGATTAAGAGGTAATAAAAATGAAGAGTCATTTTCTGGAAAACGCTGCTGAAATTGTGAAATGATTTGCAGATTGCAGTTCGGGACACATAGGCCTATCATATGTATGAAGCAAGTGGTGAGGTGTTTGTGCTATAGTTTGAAAATGTCCATGCTCCGCCGAAAGACTAACACTAAGGGTGGGATCTGAAGTCTTTGAAGTAAATTTTGTCGAATGATCATCAGGAAATGAAGATGTAAGAGGGTGTGCAGCACAAGGCCATGGTGCAGATATGTTGGAATGACTGTTTGTGAAAACTCTGTTCATTTGGCTTTCACTTGGGTGATCCATATTCAAGATAGGAGGAGTCCAGTCATTGCCAGGGCACCCTTCATTTCCAAACTGTTTAGAATAAAACAAGTATAAAAAAGGTATTTTATGATAATAACAATAATGATGATGATGAGGAGAAGGGTACTAATGATAATAAATATTAATACTAATTAATATTACAATAATACCAGTAATAACAATAATACAGTCAAAGCCGCTTAATTGGAACAATACCGTTCCAAGGAAAATGTTCCTTAATTTTTTCATTTAGGCGGTTTCCATGAACGGAATGACCTTAAAATGTATTATACATATTATGTACATGATTATGATAATTGGTACAGGTACGTTTATTTCTTCTTTATGCAGTTTTCTACATATTATTATGTTATCGGCAGTCGCACATTCATATTCCCCTTGATGTGTTCCACTCCAAAAACAAATCTGTAATGTTTAATACGAAAAAAGTTACACACTAGTGTCATAACTTTTTCACTAGTTAAAGACTAGCCTGTGTAACTGCCGGTTTTTATTATATGACTATTGCAACAAAATGGCTTTCGACGGGTCTATAAGTCGTAAGCAAAATTGTACTGTTACCTGTATTCTCACACCTTGTCACCTGACGTGTGTCACATTGGTGAGAATGAGAAGCTGACTGGACTGAGGTAGGGAAAGGGGTGGAACTTGAGTGATGAACTAACCCGAGCCTATGCAATACGCTATACGTATCGTCTTGTCATTGGTCCGTCCGGGTCATCATGTTCAATAAGTGCACCCTCCATCTAAATCCAACACCTGGCCAGCCATTCATCATCAATGATCATCTGATGAGATATTCTTGCGTTAGTCTCATTCACTAGTCTATGCAATAAAGCCACATATATCAAATATAGGCATTGTATTGCACATTCCATCTAAATTTAACAGCTGATAAGTGTTATGGTTTTTGCGTTCCAGCGACCTTCACATTACAATTTTTGTTTCGATTTGAACCCCAATTCCAAATAAGTGGCGAGCATTCCAATTAAACAATACAATTTTCATGGAAAGAATGATGTCCCAGAGGAATCATTCAAAAAAATCTCTTTTGAGTCACAAGATAGATCATTGTCAGCGCAATTCATCACAATCAAAATAAAAGGAGAGATACAACATTTATTTACAAGAGTGATATAAAATCCTCAATTATTAATTAGATTTTATGGTAACACAAGATAGTCAGACTTGAGCAATTTAGACTTCTGGAGTTTGAAAGGGTGAAAATGCAAGCACTTAACTCTCTCACTACCAGGAGGTTTTCTACATGTGGACTGGGCCCTATCAGTGACAAACTTTCTGATCCTACCAACCCCCAATAAAATTAAATTTGGGGTTCAATTTTTTGTACTTACCACATGTATTATATATGGAAAGAAAGGATACACTGATCTTTCTAAATATGTTGCAGACAATTATCATTCTATAACATGAGAAAAAAAATTAGGGGGCCAAAATATGTTGATGAAAAAAAGTTTTCACAAGTAACATTTAATGTCAAATCACATTTTGAATATCTCTGTTGCTGTTGCTCCAATTTATCTAATACTCCAGTAGATTGTTTATAGTTTATATATGTACAGTCCATGCAAATTATATGCCCATTGAATAAATGATAAAAAAGTTGTCAAAGAAAAATTTAAATCACATATATGCAGACAAAAATAATAAAAAATACTAGTTAGTTCTTCCATGTGCTACCTCAGCCCATTGTAGTTGTTCTCCAGTCCCTCTTCCAACACTGACACTAGCCCCAGCACTAGGTCTAGTAGCACTGACTCTACTTTTTTTGCCGCTAGCAGCACTACCTCTAGATCCACTACTGTTATAGGCCTCTTTCATTTACCAACATTAAGACAACACAGCTGTCCGACCACGCCCACCTCCTGTGTTGTGATCATCATTGCTACTACTACTACTGTCGGCTTCATAATTTCCCACTATCGTCACTCAACACTGAAGGCTCATTGTCGTCATCCTGGGTCCATAAATTCAACAGTTCTCGAGCTCTATCAACTGAAAACCTTGACGGCTAGAACCAGACGCACTTGGATCCATAATAAACAAACTCACTCCGGGAACAATACACAATTTAGAAACATGCGTCAAATAATACTAGATCTAGAAACATGTGTGGGTTTGTTGACATCTAGAGCAAGGGAGGAAGTCAATTAGTCATTTCATAATGTCGGATTTGATTTAGGTTACTATTATTGCAAAAGTAGGACCTATTTGGAAAGTGAAAGAAGTGAGCTGTGAGTGGTCCAAAATGGAGGGTGACAGGAGCCGTGAAACACGGCTCGTGGTAGTGAAAGAGTTAACAACAAGCAGATTTAGCGTTCTGCTCTCCCGGCTGGCACTGGCAAGAACAAGTCGTGAAATGACACGCATAGGATGTCGAAAATGCCATAGCAACTATTTCCCCATTTTTATATGTATATATCTAAATAAATCTAGTCATATATTTTAATTCAAACGTTTAGAAAGATAATGTTTAAGTGTTAAAAGTCGACGCGTATGTCTCCTAATGTCACTATACGATGAATAACACTAGTTAAAAACAACCACGCAAAAGAGTTACAACTGATCTGGGAATTTGAGCATTGCATCAGATTGCCAGTAGGAGCTAAATGCCTCATTATCCTCTCAAAATGCAACAGATTCTTGTTGGTCTGTCTTCAATTTGTTGCATTTAAAACAATTCCTGTTAAAAAATAAACTTGATTATTACCTCTTCTTGCCTCGTCTCAGCGACAAAATCTGTCATGCACACGGGTGTGGCATCTAGATCTGTTAACCATGTGTGCACTTTACATACAACATTTATACAACTAGTTTTGACTGTTTCAGCTCTGGTCACCCTCACCCGTCGCTTCCTGACTCGACAGCCCTGCCAGACAGACAGTCCGATTGTCTCTTTTTTTAATATAATCTATCACAACAATGACAAAATCTCCGAAAGGTCTTGCGTCACATGTACCCACGGAGATCGTACTCTGTATAACACGAATATCAACAAATAAAAAACAACATTGTTGCTGAATGTCTTCAACATGCCACCCCTTGTTTAGTCTTGAGTGAGAGAAAAAAACGAATAGATCTATGATTATGAGAAGGCCTATTGGATCTTATATCAAACCAACAAATAAAACAACTAAACCCCTCACAGTGACAAACAAAAAGAGAGAGTTTACATGTTCTTCCAAATAAGAATGACAATGTAAATAGACACTAACGGGTCGTGGCTTTTTGACTCTGTCAAAATGCACATTCAGCCGCCAAAATTAAAATATGCACAAGGCTTTTGTCACATGTATGATGCGGACTGCATTTTTAAGCGGAGACTAGATGTACTGTAGTTTTACATTCTTGTCTAGATAGATCTAAGGCTTTTAAAATTTCAATAGTAAGTGTATCCTTCCTTACACTGTACCCACTTACAGTATGGAGAGCTTGCAACTGATGTTTCTTTGCTTTTGAGTGTTCAAACAGCTGTTCTTGAGATCCCTTACTTTCATTTTCAGTCGTCAGTCCAAAGCCAGGTTTGCGTTTTATTCCAGATAAAAAAGGCATCGTTTCTTTGCAATTCAATACAGATCTATAAGTATACATCTAGATTAATGTCCTCCTTAAAATGTCTTTTAACTATTGTTTTAAACTCAGCTCAACAGTAAACACAAGGTTTGACGTTCATTTTGAGCGCCCTAGCATAGGAGGGTCTCGTTTCACTTCCTCGCTCTGAAGGTCCTTGAAAAGTGGTAAATATCTAGACGTCTTTTAAATCTTATTAACGGAAGAGTTCTTATATCATTGTTTACATCTTGTGCCATAGCAGCAGCATCGTCGTTACGCTTAACATGGTGTGAAGTCGATCGGCCATGGAGGAAGACTAAAAGTAAGATGCATTTTTAATTACATTATGGCAATACCATGATTTAGACATGCTATCGTTTGAAAATCACTTAGAACATACTATTCTATCTAGCCCAGCAGATCTAGACTCTAGATCAAGACTATTGTTGTATAGAATCATGATCTAGTTCTCTAGACCGAAGATCGTATTTAGTCGAGTTAAAGTAAGTAGTATATATGTAAGAGTAGTAGATCTAGATCTCCAGAAACTCTGGCTCTTGCCTTCGCCTAAATCGATCTATCTAAATCGGGCATTTGACGCATTTAATGGCCTGATGAGGAACTGGAGCTCCGGTGAGAATAGGTGATGAAACCAGCAACATAAGTTACGAGTAACAGTTCTTTGTCCTTTTATTTGTCCCCTAATTAAATTAGTTTGCCCCATTCAAAAGTCGTCAATAGGCCCTATCAGAATGAACCACATTCCTTGTATTAAAATCGCTCTGTCCTTCCAAATGAACCTTCAAGTGCACCTAACATACCCTCTCCAGTGAGTGTCTGCACTGAAATTGTTCCTTCATCATCATCACCTTGATACAGTCTGCAATAGTGCAATTCAATTAGGTTTATAACTGGGTCGGTTTTAAATCATGGCAGGCATATTATATCATGGCAGTCAAACAGCTGGATAGTGATTAACTTTATAACAAAAATGATTTTTTTTTCTTCTTCCATCACAGTGCCGACAAAGGGAATCTATGAAGCTTTTGTATGTGATTGCTTTTATTATTTTGTGAAATCTCTTTCCTCTCTGTATTTTGAGTTTTCTGGATTTGTTTCCACCGGGCGAGTTCATCACACCATCCTGTCTGCTTGAAATGTACAAAAGATGTTGCTATTTTGTCCTTGGTCCCTATTTCTCTACCTATTCCAGGTTTCACTTATACAAAACTGGTTGAGACGCTATAATGCAGGTTTGTAATTTACTTGAAATGATTCATTTTATAGTTGGTTAAAGATATTCACGATCAATATCTGACAGTACACATCAGTTCATCCGAATTCTTAACAATCATGTGGAATTGATAGATCATTCCTTCAACAAATCGATCTATCATCCTAAACTTAAGTGTAACAAACTCATAGTCATATTTATCCTTGAAACAAAATAAGAAGTCCACATGTGATCAGCCAGTCGATTATATGGCCGTGCTTGTAAGTTGCTGTACTGATGTGTTGGTAAAGTCCAAGTTCTTCCAAGTGAGTTTTGTTCAATGTTAATTCTCCCAAAGTTTTCTTGAAATGAAAGTTAAAATCTTCAATGAATATATTGTTATGGATTGTTTTTGATGTTGATGACAGGAGGTCTTGTATTTCAGCGAGTGAGTCTGAGTTTCTGAGTTTATTTCTATGAAACATATTTACTTTTTCGGCTGGAAATCAAGATATAGTGCTCATTATTTTGAATGCCTCTATATCAAGCATCTTCATATGAAAATTAAATGTGTTGTTTGAGAGTAGGTTTGTAGAGGACTGTGTGATACCTCCATCTCTGTGATCATGGCAAAATTCAGTGGTGTCATTTCTTTTATGAAAAAATCGTTACAATGCTGCAGGCTTATGAATTTCCAACTTTCTGATAGCTTTTCATGTCTTTTATGCATTTGGAGGCCTACTCCTGCTCTAGCTCTGTCCTTTACATCTACTTTTGAGAAGATTAAATTATGATTTAGTCCTACATTTTCTATTCCTTGTCCTTTTTTCTTTGGTCCTGTGATAGTCAAAATATTTACTTTGAATTTTCCAATTCTTAAACTTATTCTAGCTCTTTTCCATTTATTGTCCTAATATTCCATGTTCCAAAAATCAAAGTCTGTATCTGTTTTCAGTGTTGTTTTTATAAGGTCAGTCCAGGTAACTTTGTTTCTCCGAATCAGTTGGTTTTGGATAAGCAGATGATTAGCTCACAGTACCCTAGGTAGAGGGTGGGGCTGCCACCTTCAGACCCCCTTCTGGACCTTGGTTGTGATTTTCTGTCTGGGTTAACTTCCATCAGCCAAGACTCATCACTGCAAGGCGGTAGGAGACTCATGGAGGCTGAGGCCACCTGTCCTCGTACATGTGCAAGTACCTACCCACTGCCTAGGATACTTTTCTCAAAAATCACAAATATCTAACTTAAAACAGAAGTTAAGATTAAAAAAAGAATGTAAGATTTAATTTTTAGGAAAAGAAATATGACAAAAATAGATTTCAGTAATGTTTCTTAAATTTTGTTGTCTTTTTTAATCAACAAAATAGGACACCTGTCAGTCTTCAGTGTTGAGTCAGCTGTAAGAACAATGGCTTCATCTGCATCAAGGATTCACCCGTCCTCTGATATGGGGACGATCTCATGATATAGGAAGCTCAGTTCTATCAAGACAGTCACATTCACTAACATTGGAACTAACATCTTCAAAGTCTTACCATTCATCGCCAACTTTAGAGGAAGCATACTGGAAAGACAGAAGAAAAAAGGTGGACTGAGAGGACATAAAGATACCGAAAAATCTGCAGATAATAAATTTCTCAAGGTAGGTTTTATCAAGACCCATACAATGGAAGGTAGAATGGGAACTGATAAAAAAAGAAAAGAAAGAATAGTTATCTTACGGCGTGCAGGCTTTTTCAAAATCTTCTAAATTTCTCATGATCTTTATTTAGAAAATTGTATACTTCTCTAAAGAGACTTTCTCACACAGTGGTCAGTATTTAAATGCCATTGATTTGGACGTTTGCATAGTTTTGCATTTGGACCTACCTGTCTTCGTTTAGTGACCTAAGAGCCATGTTTTTTTTTGTCTGTAAACATATTGTGTCAGTGTTGTTATTGTTAATGAAGTAACAAATATATTTCAATGATTTTGCTATTGTAATTCAGTTTTTAGAAACCATTATTTTCATTGAGCAACAAAGAAAAGCACCATACTAGTCTTGAAACAAAATCAGTACAGTTTTAGATTGATTGATTATTTATATGGAACCCATGTATGTAATTTTCTTTACTTTCAAAAAACTTTTTAGCTTCGTGAAGACCTGGTCCGATTTATCAAGGAACATTTCCATCAAAAAAAGAATGTCGTCTTTTTGTTCCCAAATTTGATCAAGTAGGCAATGGCAAGTCAAAAAGGCTTCTGCCCTAAGGTATGAATTTATTCCTTGAACCTCTTGATATTGATTTCATGTTCATGATGTTTGTTAAAGAAAACATGATATAATATTTTATAAAGAAGTTTAGTCAGTCAGATGATAAAATCACAAATTCCACTTTCAGAAAATGTATAGAAAATAAAGATACGTAAAATACATCTGTTGCCTTTATTTTTGGTTTTCAGTAGACACTTTTCTTCATGTGTTTCATTAGTATGAGATATACGATCTGTATACATTTAATCTGAAATGATGGAACAACAAATACAACATTGTGTGGCATGTGTGATTTGATGATAAAAATGGGAAGTTTGCTTGGGTGCTTAGGGTGGAATTCATATTTTCATCACTAGTTGATTTAAAAATTATAAAAGATATATGAGAAAAAAGATTAAGCAGAAGAAGGAGTCGGAGGGTGAATTCATACGGCATTCAATTAAGTCTCCATCTTTCAATGCATAGTATGCAGGGCTTGCTGCTTTTTACTATCCCTAGAAGTGGTTTGTGATCAGTAATGGTGGAAAAGTTGGAGCCATAAAGATATGTATGAAACTTCTCCACACCAAACAGACAACGAGCATTCCCCGTTCAATTTGTTTGTGGTGGCTTTCAGTGTCAGTGAGAGATCTGCTGGTGTAGCAAACTATCAGGTCATTTTGAGTAATAATTGCACTCAGACCACGTGATGATACGTCCCACGATTATCTTAGTATTATTTTTCACATCAAAATAAGCCATGACGTAAGTCCTGGTCAGTTTTGATTTCAGATTATTGAACTTGATTTTTGAGCTTTTCTCCATGTTTTGGGATGGTTTTTCCTGGTCAGAATGCGTAACGGTTCTGGCACTGTGGAATAGCCATCAATGTAACATGTGAGAAACTGAGTCATGCCCAGGAATGACTTTACTTCTGAAACTGATGTTGGTGCGTTTGCATTTTGCATGGCCGTGACTTTATCTGCATGAGGATATATGCCCTTCTTACCAAAACATGTCCTAGAAATATGAGTTTGTTTGCTTCAAACATGCATTTATCTTTGTTAAGCTTTGCTCTCTTTCTAGCAACTGATTGAGTGTCATTTTGAGATTTGTCTAGTAACTCCTTGGTTGATCCATGGAGAACAATATCTTCAATAAGATTTGTTGCACCTGGTTTGTCTTGCAGCATGTTGCTTGTTGCCTTCTGGAAAATCTCCAGTACTGCATTTATCTTGAACATCAACTTTTTGCATCTTCTCAGTCCCATGTGTGTATAGACCATTGTTATGTAATGACTGACTTTATTCAGTTCTAGTTGATGGAAATCTTGTTTTAAGTCGATGTGGCTGAACAGTCGATCCATTCAGTTAATTGATGATGTCACCTATTGTTGTCATTGGATATTGGCTTGTCTCAGATCTACACAAAGCCTTACTCCACATGTGTTCTTGGGTTATGTGACATTAGATCTAACGCATGGTGTTGGTCCTTCTGCCTTCTCTATGATGTCGTTCTCTTTACTTTTTTAATTTCCTCTCTGTGTCCTTTTTGATGTGATACAGTATTCTTCCGTTTGTCTGTGCTATTGGCTGGATACTGTTGTTTATATTTAATATGATAGCAATATCAGTGATTTTTTCAATTCCATCAAATGCTTTGTCTGGAATTGATATTTTCTTGAGGAATCAAAGCAATTTCAGTTCGTCTGACGTCTTTACAGAAAGCAAGTTCCCAAATACTTAACCCTAGGTTCTAACTACACAAAATGTTGTTTCTGTTTCATGCTATTTATGTCTGACATCAGCAGTAAAACAGCCAGCAACCTCAAGGTCTTCAGTGCTACCATAGCCATAGATTCTGGTAGAATTTGGTATTAATTTTATACTTTACCTCGTCTGTTCATAACTGCTAGTAGAAATGATATTAATAGAAGCTCCCGTGACAACGCGAGATTCCAAGGTATCAGATCCTTTTATTTCTATCTTAATGGTTGGGGTTTTTCTTAGGTCAGCTTTAAGTTTAAAAGCTTCTTTATAGCTAGAGTTCAAATCAATTGCATCTGTTTGTGATCTGTGTTTATTTCTTACTTGTCTTACTGTTATTTTATTTTGCTGCAATCTGCACACAAAGGCAAAATAATTTGGCGTGTTACAATTTACAGGGCAAGTTTAATTGTGTGGGAAATGTCCTCCACAGTTTCTATGGGTCGATGCATTTGTCTTCTTTGTGTAGTATGTCTTATTTTGTCTTGGTAATGACTCATCATGCTGGACTTTCCTTCTTCTTGTTTATGTTTTCTGAACTTACACACTTCATATGTAATATTTACTTTCAGAGTGAAATATCGGGTTAAACATGCTTTTAGTGATGCAAAATCGTCCCCTCTTTGATTTTTAAATTAAAATTTGATGATGACAATTTGCAAGGGTATTTTAAACACATGGTACGTTTTTCATTTCAAATGGCAGATGCATCTTTTTTCAATCATTTTTACTACAGTATACTGCCTGTTTCATCGTTAATTTTTTTTCTTCTCTCGTTTGTGTTGGACTTTTAAAATGGAAATATTCATTATGACAAGGCTAATTGATATCTATCTAGAAATATTATTTTGATGGGTTACATTTTCATTTTCTTGCAATCTATAAAGATGTCATTGTGGAGAAATACTTGCCATGCATGCTGGTATGAGGAATAGATCAGATAATAAGTTTGGAAATTCCTTTCTAGTCCCACCAGGTAAGTTAGATCTTGTGCACATAAAAAACTAATTTTACGCATTTTGTAGATTCTTCTGCTGCAATGATTGCATTATTGCTTTTGTTTGTTTCTCTTAACAAAGGTTTGTCATGAAAATATGTATATGACTAGAAAGTTAAACATAATGTATCATGTAATAGGGCATCAGGAAACAAGTAAGGATTTTTCACAACTGTAAGGTTACTTAAACAAAATGAAATTTTGCATTCATCTTCATTAGGTTAGCGTGAAAGATTATTTGCTCCTTGGAAAAACAGATCAGCTGTAACTTATTTTCTAAAGGAGTCTCAATCCCAGAGGGGTAATTAGTGATCCAGATAAATCTTGGTCAAATAATGCTGCTGCTACAACTACTGATGCTACTACTGCTACTGTAATAATGATAATAAAAATAGAAATAATATGATGATGCGATAGTGGACTGAAAAATAATGCCTGTTACGCCATAACTTTCTTATTTTCAACACTTTTGCACAAATGATACACCAAATGAAAGTTCCACATTGCTTACTTTATATTTCAACATAGTGTTCGTTAGGATCCCCACAGAGCTGCCAACACCGGATTAGTTGGTGCATCCCGTCAACAAAGAAATTAGAAGACTTTTCTACACCACAATCAATCATTGGTGTCAAATTCATTATCATTGTGGTTTTCTTTCTGGAATTCCTTAAGTTTTGGGAAAAGCAAGAAAAAAGAGAGAGAGGGAGGGACGGGAGAGAGTGAGAGAGAGAGAGGTCTCTGACTAACAGAGACGAAAGGACAATACAACAAAAGAATCAGATGGATAGACAAGTTCAAGCTTTTTGCTAATGTCAACAGAGTCATGATGTAGACTTAGATCGCCCAGATCTAAAAGAACCTAACCACCAGGGGTGGACTTCTCAGCTAGTGATAATACACGTAATGTAGACTTCTAGTTTGGTTACCGAGCAGGATAGACGGTGTGTGATGAACCTTCGCCTTTTTCACTTAATTTCGATTTATTGTGTGGATATACAACATCGCAATGTCAGTTACCGAATTACCGACAATGCTGGAATGTATCATCAACACAATTTTAGAATAATCTAAACTCGTCTCTTACAAAATAGCTTGAAATCAACAACGCACCACCCTCGTCCTTCGTATTGATGCCATGAATGACACGTGTGTGTCAACGATTCATCATTCGACTTCTGCCAGCTTTTGACGGAAGTCACTGAGTTAATTACAATGTGATAACAGTAGACAGCAAAAACATCGCTTGTCATCGTCAACAGAAAAGGCAAGAACATCTGAAAATATTGTTTTAGCTGTAAAGAAAGAAAATGCAACTGCTAGCACAGGAAGGACAAGCAGCTCAGTATCAGTACACAGTCAAGATAGCGCTCTCGTTGCACACAATGTGCTTGATGAAACACCAGCCATTGATAACTCAACTAAAGACATTGTTAAAAATAATTGATTAAATCAAGATATGTGCAATAAGACAAAGAAAGTCAACACATCACAAGGAACCAAAAACATTTTAATACAAGCAAAATACGGCGACAGTGAAGGAAACATTGAACCAAAGCCTAGGACTAAGACACATAAACAAGCCCAGACCACAAGGCTATTAAACAGCCTAGATTATATAGAGAATCACAACAACACAACAGAGCAAGAAGGTACGGAAAGCGACACTGAGGACACACACAGCAAGAGCCAGCACATATCAGACAGAGAAAGCTTTGAGGAAAACACAAGCTCACAAGATGTTACTGTTACTCACTCCATCGAAGATCAGCAGCACAAAAGTAATGGCGTAGGCCCTAGTGACAAGATTGACCAATATGACAACAGTAAAGTTCACATGCAGATATCCAAAATTGAGAAAGACACAGGACAGTACGCCACACAGCCCGAATGCAACAACAGCTACATGAAACTTGTATTAAATGTCTACGAAAGATTACACTTCATTCTTGCTGAAACAGGATTGTATGAAAACCAAAATGATACTGAATTTCATCGTAAAGAACAGTGAAGATAACAGCTCCTATGCAAACATGCGATGACGACACCTGCGAACTTGGTGAGATAAGAAACATTCTTTATTGAAATGGAGTAATATCCTGATATTTCTATCTCATCTTAAACGCCTGATTATACAGACATTGCATCTCGTTTGAAAATAACCCCAGATTTACAAGAGAGAAAATACTGTTACTTTGTAAGTGTCAAGTTCTGTATCCCATGACTTGTTTATGTTAAGTTGCCTTCTCCTTCTTGTATAATAATGTCATTAGAATAATGTATCTATAGGATATCTTATCGATTATTGTCCATGCATCCCTACAAAACATCCACATAATTGTTAAAATACACGAACCTCTCTTTGTTTATACTCTTAAGTGAACTGTTCTGAGTTTGATATAGACTTAACACAATAATAACAATTTTAAAAAAGACTTGCCTCTGTTGAGGTTTAAAATTTTTATTTTTAAATACACGTGATAATATTAATAATCTATTTATGTATAATGGAAGTAGAATTCAATAATGTAGCGCTGAATCTGATTTTTATACGGCCACTAAAATCTTCAAACTTTGAGTACTCACTCTAAATTAGGTGTAGAGCTACAGGAGTCCATTCATTTTCATTCAAACGCCGATATCTGTGAACGAAGGAGCAAAACAAGAAAATTCATGATTTAAAAATATTTTTACCAGCCGGAGATGAACTGATAAAGACACACTGGATTCAACAACTAAGCGCAAAACGGAAGCGCTTGAAATCTATTAGATCTAGATCTAGAGGGTAATCATGCCCGAGAAAAAAGAAAGAAGAAAACAAATAAAATTCTCTAGATAACGGGACAATTAGACAAAACGAATAGATAGGTATGGCAAGTTCAAGGCTTTCGTCAGCGTCAGCAGAAACATGATGTAGACTAAGATTTAGATCTAGAACCTTCCTCACCAGAGGTGAGCGTCTCACCTAGTAATAAGGATGATAATAATAACATTAATAGTAATATTAATAATGATAATAATAATAATAATAATAATAATAATAATAATAATAATAATAATAATAATAATAATAATAATGATAATAATAATAATAATAGTAATAATAATGACAAAAGTAATAATAATAATAATAATAATAATAATAATAATAATAATAATAATAATGTCCTCTTAAATCTTCCAACCTTTTTTCTTCTTATTTCAAGAATACGCAATTATCTTGAATAATCCAAACAAAGTGATAAAAGATCCATTGCCTCCTACTCATGCTATGTGGATTAGGAAGAAGTTTTTCAAACAAGTACTACAAATTCTTTTGGAAGAATGCATTTTAATGTTGAACAAGTTGGCGGCCAAAAACCTGCAAAGGTATACTTTATCAAAAAGTATTAAAATAAATGTTATTTTCATTTTTATTTACAGTTCACAGTATTATCTTAATTTTTACATTTCTTTCTGATATCTAAATCAGTCTTTAGTCATCTTTGAAATGCATTTTAAGCCCTACGTTAGTTTCATGAAATGAAGATGATACATTTTAAAATTCATCTTAGTTTGTTCGAGTGACTCCAGAGGACAGCATAGATGACTGTCTGCAGTTATTCACAACTCACTGGCGAATGATGGAGCCACAGCCTCCAAGCCTTGTCATCTCTGTTGTTGGAGGAGCAAAGAATTTTAAACTTGACAGCAGGATGAGAGATGTATTCTCAGCAGGTCTCATCAAGGTATATTATTTTTTCAGTTGTTTACAAACATGATATTGTGTAGTAATAAAGATCTAAACCTGAAGTGAGTAAAGGTATTATTAAAAGTAGCCTTAAAAGGGGGGGGCACCTGGACTGGCGAGTTATCGACCAAAAGGTTGATTTTCTGTTCTTTGCATATTCGGGTAGAACGATCATTTATCTACAAGTTCATGGCAGGAAAATGTCCATATGACGTACAATTTTTTTTTAACAAACTATTTTGTAGGCGAGGGTAGGTAAAAACAATTAAAATTTTGACATAAATTACCCTAACACTGACTGAGAAAATGACAGTAAAAACCTGTATATTGGAAAATTCTTCTGCATCTGCCCCAATTGGTGAATGCAGTTGCGTTATATCGCATCTTATGGTTCATATGCCTCATCCATCACCATATGCAAACAAGTATGCCATCAGCAACATCTTCTCTGAAATTATTCTCTGAAATCGCTTCCTCATCCTGAGCAAATTAGTGATATTCAACCAACATGCTCCAGTCAAGACTTGTTTTGTTTGGAAAATTCTTCCGCATCTACCTCATTGTTTCATATGTTCTGGAGGGATTATGTAATTGTTGAAAATACGTTCTCCATGTTTCCATGATTTCGCTGTCCTCTTTCATTATTTCTCCTTTGGCATTCTTAATTTGTCATATTGAGCATGCTTTGGTCTTTCTCATGCTCTTCACTGCTCCCCAGAACAGCTTTTTGATTTCCTTGATAGCTTTCTTGAAGTCTTTGTCCAAACTTTTCCCATTGTTCCTGTTTTGCTTTTCTAACTTCCTATTTGGCAATAGTTCTTTTCCTCATGTAATCTATCCTATCCTCTGGTCTCTTTGTTTGCAAATATTTCTTCCAGGCATCCTTCTTTTCTTTGATCTTAGTCTTGGCATTCTCATTCCACCATGCTGTTCTTTTCCCATCTCCTTTAATTTGTTTCCTACTACAGACCTCTTCGGTACAACTGAGGGGTGTTTCTTTATACATTTGCCACTTTTCATCTATTGTGCTATCATTCAGATCCATCTGTCTTTCACTGATAAATCTTTTATCCTGGATATCTGTTTTACTATTGGTTTATTTAGTTCCTCAATTTTGAGTTAAGTAGCTTTCTTCAGTCAGTAGTCTCATTTTGGCTATCACTAGGTGATGATCACTAAATATTTCAGCTCCCCTGTTTACTCTTGCATCCATTGTACTGTAAAAAGGGAGCTGCTAACTATTATGTAGTCTATGATTGACTTTTCATATCTGTCTTCATTTACTCTTGTATATTTGTGGATATCTTTATGAGGAAAAAGGTGTTTGCTATTTTCATGTTGTTCTTTAGGCAAAAATCTATTAGTCTCTTTCTATTTGGAGAAGTTGTTGTCTCTCCTTCTTTACCTATTACTCTTCCTAATGTTTCTACACTGTTGCTTAATCTAGCATTTAAATCTCCTAAAACCATTAGTTCTTGTTTGCGTTTGAGGTTCTCTGCAGCTATTTGTAAATCATTTTCAAAGATATCTTTTTCTTCTTTTGATGGCATTCTTTGGTCCATAAGCTACTAATAATTTATTTTATTTTATTTTTGGTTTAATATTTACCTCTAATAGCCACGGGCTTATAAATTTCCAACTTTTTAGTAGCTTTTCTTGCTTTTTATGCATTAGAAGACCTACTCCTGCTCACTCTATCTTTGACATCTACTCCTTGAGGCCCCTACCAGGCCTTGTTATTTGCTGTCAGGGTTAACTCCCTTAGCCTTTGGTCAACCAAGACCAGCTTGCAAGGCAGCAGGTTGTTATTTTCTTTCAAGGTTAACTCCCTTAACCTTTTGTCAACCAAGACTGGCCTGCAAGGCAACAGGTTGTTTTCTGTCAGGGTTAACTCCCTTTAGCCTTTGGTCAGCCAAGACCCGCCTGCAAGGCAGCATGAGACTCACGAAGGGCGGGACCATCTAATCCCCATACAGATGCTTACTTATCCACTGCCCGGCTCAAATAATGCAATGTTCTGAATTCACTGGCGAAGAAAGACAGAACATTTTTGACTACATCTGGAACCTGACATGGAGAAGCGGAGCTTTCTATTTAGCCTTGTGAATAGACAGGAACTTAAACACTGTTATAATGTCAATAAGATACTGCTTTTCACAAGACTTTTACGTGGACCTGCTTTCTAAAGAAAGACTGAAAGTATGCAGAACCATACGACTTTTGCATACAACTGGTCTACCAGAGCACTGCATTAGAACAAATTTCGAATACCTTGATATGCCACCTTGTCCAAATAACCCCTATTGCAAAAAGAGAGGAAATAGGAGAACCTTTGCTACAGATTTTCTTGCCAAACTTTCCAACTTAGCAGCGCACTACTGCAGACAAAGCTCTACAAACCAATACCTGAAACCTTGCTTTAGAAGTATGACTGATCTCTACAGAGTGTATTCGGAGAAGTGCTACTGTATTAGATTTAAAAACAAATCAGGTTTTTGTCTTTCTTGTAAAACTTCATAAATGTGGAATTAGCGATTTTATTGCTCAGGTAATGGTTTTTGTTTTATCATGTTCATTTTGAAGACAGAAATAACACAAGGCTCTGAAGTTTTGTTTTATCAAGTTTTTGCCAGATCTTTTGTGTGCAAATTTTCAAAACTTTGGGAAGTAATATTGAATCCTACTAAAACTAGTCTTAAATCCACCCCCTCTATCATAATCCTAAACGTCCTTCCACTTCGTCGTCTACAAGACCAAGTTTCAGGGAATGCAGAATAATCTGCAGCCACAGAAAGCTTTATCCACAGGGACAAAGCTAACCAAAAACATGGATGACTGAAGCCCTCTTTTAAAAAGGACTAGGGTTCAGCTTTTATGAATAAACTCATGAAAAGATGGACTTTCAGCTACAATGGAACATCAGAGGTCTAAGAACAAATTATGAAGAGCTTACTTTGCTGTGTCATGTTAAAAAAATTATACGTCTTATGGACATTTGTATGCCATAAACTTGTAGATAAATAATCGTTCTACTCGAATATGCGAAGAACAGAAAATTGACATTTTGGTCCCAAATTTGCCAATCCAGATGTCCTCCTCCTCCCCCCTCCTCCCCTCTTAAGGGGGGGAGGCACCTGAAGTCATTTTTTCGCTTTCGAGTTTAGGTTTTTGCTTTTAGAAGAGTAACTGTCAAAATACAATATCATCCTGTATCTTTGAAAATCAACCTTTTGGTCCAAAAAACTGTGATTTTGTCTGTCTGCGTGTTTGTAAATACGTGCACATGTATAGAAATTGAGGAATAGAACAAAAATTGGCCATGTTTTTTGGTCTGTTTTTACAACAGTGCACATCTAAACCCAGATTTACAATCCTCTTTACATTAATAACAATGCCAAAGACCGTCGAAAGATTACAAGAAGGGCAAATCATCTGAAACATCTTGTTTTGTGTTATTTTCTTTTGATTTCTTTATTTGTGTTTTTTCTCGAAATGTGTTTTTTTCACACTAATTTTCTATCTTCTCCATTATTTACCTACCAATTTGTATTATATTTGGTACACAGGATCATCTTGTCAATATTAATAGAATAACGTTGTTTTGTTTTGATATCTTGTAAACTTTTAAAGAAAACGACGTATTTGAAGCTTCCCCATCTGAAGTATTTGAGGCATCTAAAATTATCCCACCGTTTCACATTCAAATTATTCCTCCGACATAATACAGGTAAACATCAATTACAAAGGAAATAAGTGATAATAACTTTCTAATTAGACCAACATGGACAAGAAACCAATGTGTATTTCAATTTTTCATTATCCAAATTCCCAAAAGACGAAGTGAACCCGCTCGTTTTTCATGTGACTTCTTTGAGAAGAAGGCGAATCTCTCTGATAGTTGCCATGTTTATACAGATGGCTTGATAGAGGGTGAAAAGGTAAGTGTTGCAATTTATTATCCGGATCACCCGGAATTCCCAAAGAACGTACGTCTGAAAGACAATATGTTTTCTCTGGATACTGGGGCATGCGGCTATCAATGGCAAAAAAGGCACATTCTTTACCCGATTCCATAGATTTAAAGGTTTCAACGAATAACTACGCTAACACAATTTTGCAGGAGGAGTGAGACAATGCTTCATGAAATGATCTAAAAAATAACAGAAAGACCAAATGTGAAAGTAAGAAATAGGCAAGAAGAGAGCCTGCTAAACCGCCTCCATATTGGTCACTCGTAGCTCGATCAAAAGTTTGCTGTTGACCCATGATGACCAGCCTTTCTGTCACTCCCTGTGACTGCCTTTTCATTAATAAACATGTTTAAATAGAGTGCTCTGGTTTGGTTGATATATGATTGAAATATTATTCGAAAGAAACATTTACAAACTCTTTTGAGAAATTGACCCAAAAACTATTTTGGATATTTACAAGAAATCAGACTGTATCGCCAAATCTAGTTTACTAAACATTGACCATATTTTTATAATAGGTAGAAATATTTATGGAAGTTTTTGATATTTTAAAGTACTTAATGTTCTACCCCGACAGTTGTGAGTAATATAAGTTACGAACCCTGAGATCTCCCCTATGGTGGACAGGGTTTACTTCAAAGAAACAAACAAATAATGATTTATTATGCTCCATTTCAAAAGTTTGAACATGTTCTTTCAGGCAGCAAAAACAACCAAAGCTTGGTTCATTACATCAGGCTTCAATATGGGTGTTATGAAGGCTGTTGGACAAGCTGTGCAGGAGGGCCAGTCTTTTATATGGGATGATGAACGTGTGTCACATCTTCTGCGATGTATTGCTATTGCTCCATGGGGCTACGTCAGAGGAAGACAACATTTAGAGAGCCAAGCGGGAACAGTAAGTTCAGCCTGTCACAGATTTGCGTTGATAATTCACACAGTGACAGGTTTGTTGCTGTATTCAGATATTGTTTCTTGTAATCAGTGTTTTAACGTAGTCAATTGCTTTCTTTTATAGGTCTTTCTTTATCAGTTCCCATTATACCTTCCGGTGTATGGGTTTAGATATTCGAAACGATCTTTCTCCAGGCTATCCTGTCCTGACATTTTCTGTTTCCTTCTGTATAGGTCAACTTTCTTTGCTTTAGTGCCCCTTTTATATGTTCTTCCCATTTTCTCTGAGGTCTTCCTTTTAGTTTTAGCACTGCACACTGATTAAACTATTGATTGATGTTACATGTAAATATGTTTATTGATTGATGTTACCGGGCATGTAAATATGCTTTTGAAGCTTTGGATGTTTTATTAAATCATGTACTTTTAATGATAGAACATGTTACTAAAACAATTCAGAGCTGCAATTTTCATTTGAAGAATATCAGCAAGATAAGATTTATTCTAGACCAAGCAACAACAAAAAAACGCTTGTTACATCACTCATTCTAAGTTGTACAGATTATTGCAATGCTCTTTTAACACCTGCACTAAAATACTTCATTCAAAGATTGAAAAATAATCAGAGAAAGGCTTCTAGACTAATTAGCTTAACTAAACAAAAATGAGACAGTCACACCAGTATTAAAAGAATTACACTGGCTCTCAGCTAGCTACAGGAAGGATTTTAAAATCCTTTGTTATTGTTACAAATGTTTTAATAGTTTTGCTCCTTCCTATTTACAAGAGCTGGTCAGTTTCTACCAACCAAATAGAATATTAAGATCATCAAATTCCTTCTTAATCACCATGCCAACTAAAACATGGTCTTTTATTGAAAAATCTTTCAGTCATGCTGCCCCCTCTTTTTTATGGAAAAACATCTTTCAAAACAAGAAGCAGCCCTTCATTTCAAATTTGTAAAAAGAATCTTAAGACAACATTTTATGAGAGCATTTTGTTCTTCTGCTTTTGAAACCTTAACTAAAAGAATTTTTTGATTGCATTTTATGTAATCTGTAATTATGTTTCGACTTTTTTGAAGTTCCAATGAGTTCTTAGGGGATTTCTTGTAGGAGATGAAGTGCTAATCTTGGTTAAGAAGGCCTGTAGTCTTCCTCTGTCGTCGAAAAGACTTGAATGCGATAAGGCGTTATCAGGTCTGATGAGCAGATGTTCCAGGAAAAGTAAGGTCTTGGTGACTGAGAGTAAGGTGGGTTCTGTGTAACAGGGTTGGTGTTGATTCTGTATTCTGTAGTACAGTGAGGTTCAGTTTTTTCCTAAGTTTCACAGACCTTTTCAATCATTCTCCCTGTGTTGTTGTAGTCAGGTTATCCCCATTGTGGCGAGTAGCCATTGGAGTCACCTGTGAGTCTTGCATATCTCATAGGTTGCATCTCGTAGCAGGAGGGCTGTAAATATTAAAGCGTATATTTTCTGCCAGTATGCCATATTGTGACCTTCTGGACATTTGTGGAGTTGTTTTCATGAGAGTGTGAGACATTTCCGTAGACATCGTTGCGGATATATGTAACATTGCCTCTGCAGTTTGTATACTGACACACATAGGACATGTGTCCATTCAGGTGCACACTGTTATTTTTATGGAAGGTATCTTGTAAAAAGTACCACATGTACATTATGGTCATTTAAGGTTTTAGTGAGTTCTATTGTTTTACTTTTGATTCCACAGATGTTGATCTGGAGTATGTTCAGGGAAGACTCATTATGTTTTTTCCTCTGAGATCTTTCCTCCAACTTTTGGGGGGGTTCTTCTGATTAAATATTGCACCACTAGTAGATTTTTTGCTTGATGAAGCCTGTATGCCCACTGCCGAGCGCGGCCCTTGTTTGACGAGGCAATGTCCGATCTTGCATGTGCTATTCTTTTCTGTTGTCATGGCATTGTAGGTCTGGGGAGTCTGTGGACTTCTTTAATGAACCCAGGGGGAACTGTCCGACATGATAGCATCTGCCCAAGGGTCCTGTAATCTAGATAGGGTTCACTGTGCCCAATCCCTGCCACATACTGTCTACTGGCAATGTCTTCTGTGCAGTTTCAGTTGTATAGGCATAGATGTAAAAGACAGAAACTTATCATATCCTTGGTCACTGCACCTTTACGAAGATTTCCATTTCCCCTGAGTAGTCCGGATCTTATCTCACCACCCCGCTTCCATCATTTTCATGTGTCTGTCAGCCCCCGTGAGCCACAGAGGGTATATGGCAGCACCGAAGGTTGTTTCCTCTAGATCCATTATGTTTTGTTTCTGGATGGTGTCTAGGTTAACAGAGTCACCTCGTGAAAGGTATGCCTCTTCGGTCACGCACAATGGTCTTGAATACAAAGTGGTTGGTGTGACCAAGACATTGATAGCACACCCTTTTCCTTTAGGCTAGGGGAGCTAAAGGAGAACAATACCATTGCTCTTCTTCCCAGATACTTTAACATCTATTCCCCTGAGCTCCTGCCCTTAGCCACGGTTATTTTGGGTAATCTGGTGATTATCCCACTATACCCTTGGTAGGTGGTGGGGCTGCCACCTTGAGACTCCATAACAAACCTTGTTTGTGATTTTCTGTAGAGGTTTCCCTGAGTCTTTGGTCAGCCAAGATCTGCCTGCAAGGTAGCAGAATTTTCTGTCAGTGTCAACTCCTTTAGCCTTTGGTCGGCCAAGACCCACCTGCAGCAACAGGAGGCTCATGGAGGGCGGGGCCGCCTAGTCTCTGTATAGGTGCAAACACCAGTCTAGTGCACGGGTAGTCAATTTGCAATTAGTTTTAATAACAGATCGCTGAGGAAAATAATTTTATCTTATGACAAAAGTTGGACACCGTCTTTAGGGGGGGGTGAACATTTTTCCGTTTGTTGCTATTAATTTACCTTATGTATAGGTGTAATGGGCATGGTGTACTGAGTCGAACTATGTCATTGTTTTTTTCCTGATGCTTCCAGTTGCCATGGAAATGGTGGTCATCTTGAATTTTTGCCCCCAAATTTGTCCAAGTTCAATATCGATAGACTTTTTCATTTTTCAACGAATTTCTTTCAAACTTGGCACACATGTTGTTTGATACAATATCTAAATTAATCAGATTGGGTTTTTGTTTCATTAGTAAGTTTCGGTTTTATGAATTTTTGAAAATAACGTATGAGAACAGCCAAAAATATACAAAAATATTGTACAAAAAAATCAATGTTTCCAAAACTATAATACATACAAAAAAATCATCTGATCATTTCTTTGTTTTCCCCCATTCATCATCCATGCCAAATTTCATGAAGATATGTTGAGAAATAAAAAAGTAGATAGGAAATAATGAACAAAAAGGACATTTTGAGAAAATTGTATTTTTCTCTTATTTTCTGTTATTTGAATATAATTTTTCTCCCATAAACCTAAAAAAAGAGTAGGATAATACTTTGAAACATCATAAAACCTTGCGGATTCTCAACTTCTTCTTATTGACACTGTTTTAACTGCACCAGCACCTTTTTTACTCATTTTGAGATGGTGCCTTTTGATAAAAAGTGTGCGGAATATGTTCCATATTTTCCGGACGATCTAAGGCAATGTTCATAATACATCCTCAAATAAGTTTGTTTTGGATAGCGTTTATTGTGACTACCAACTTGCTGTACTTAAGATAATATTTCTAGCTTTTATTGTATAATAGCTGTATTGAAAAATAGGCCTGAATCGTTTCTAAAAATTTTGTTTAAATTCAAAGAATCGATACTGAACTTCTTTTATGATATCATTATGATGGGAATGAACTGCTCTATCCACTAGTATGATAGACTAAATCTGTCCCATTTTTGACAAAAATGGCATTCCCAGAACCCCTCCTTAAAGTAAATTTCATTCTTCCATACTTTCATGTAAGTTTTTATTTTGTTCAAATTTTCTAGATTTAGACCATTATGAGTGGAATTTTTTTATATAAAAGGAAAAAAAATTGTTTTGAAAAGGCCAGTTTTTTCCTCAACTTATTATTTCTTTTATTTACATGCTTCTCTTTTAATTCAAATGCATAAATTACATGAATCTTGTAATGATTAATGTAATGTTTTCTCATTTCATTTCCTATTTGTCATCCACAGGGCAAATTTAATGCATACTTTCGAACCAGCAATCAGATCTATCATGACGAACCCGTGCCTTTGAATCCATCTCATACACATTTTGTTTTTGTAGATGATGGATACAGAAACAGATATGGAGGTGTAGCAGAATTTAGATCAAAGTTGGAAAAAAGATTGCATCTGATTGCAATGGTAACTAGATTATTAGTTTAATAAAAGCTTAATCATTATTCTTTTTTTTACAAAGATTTGGGTTTAAGAAAAATTCAAAATAGTCTTTGCTATAATCAAGTTGTGCCACCGTCTCTGAACATTATTCTTTTACTTACAACTCGCTCAGTGATTGCTTGTTTCATAATATTCTTTGTCTTTAAGTATGCTAATAATAACACACATGCAATAGGGATATTATTTTCACCTTTCATCTCATCATACCAGAAAGAAATGTAGATTGTCTTGAGGAATCAGGTACAGCTAATAATATCCAAACAGAATGTACTATCAGCAGAATTTAATCAGTCACTGGATGAAATTTCTGTTCTGATTTGCAGAAGATTTACCATGCATTAAGACATTGTATATGTTATTTGCAACTCCTCTTGATTATTTAAAAACTGTTTTCCATTGTGTCTTCTCTCAAGATGGAGGTCTTGGTATTCCATTGGTGCAAATTTTAGTTGAAGGCGGGTATGATGCTATAAAGGATGTTAGTGCTACCATTGCTGAAGGGATTCCTGTTGTTGTCTGTGCTGGGACTGGCCGAGCAGCAGACATCATTGCATATGCTTACACTCATACAAATACAAATCATCGGTGAGTTAAAAGACATGTGAGTGATGATGAAGGAAACATTCTAGCAAGTTTTTTTTAGTAAGATTAAAAAAGGGAGGGTATTGAATGGATTTTTGTCTTTGACGGATTTTCATATTTAGTTTTAAGTGATAAGCTACATCAATAAAATGCAATTAGTTATGAAAGAAATTATAGAGTGGTGAAGGACTAATTGGATTTATAACTTGTTTTAAATTTATTGTTCAATGATGAAATCAAATACAATACATGAATTTTTATATTTCTATTTAATTTTTATTGCCTGTTGATAAATATTTAATTTTAAAATTTCTTTTGCATGTTCAACTTTGTACTCTGTGGTGCTATGGAATACCTATTTTACTGTTCATGGCAGTTAAATTTGGATATTTTAAAGAGAGAAAATGGACCCTGCTTGGAAGATTAATCTTAACATGTTATGGCCAGTACCTATTTTTACAATTTATTGTTGGTGATTTTTCATGCATAATGAAAAACTGCAAAGCCTTAACTGTAAGTTTTTTTCAATGAAATGTATTTTGAAATTATTGTTTTGTTGTTGTGTTTCTCCTTGAAAAAGCAAAGAAAGAGTAATGTCTGAATACCATCAAGATAAACTTGCCAGGAAGATCTATGCAGCTTATAAGAGGAGTTTCAAGCCTGGACAAGAGAAAGGATTGCTGGAGACTTTGATGAAAATGACTATAAATTGCTGCAAGAATGAAGACTTGGTACGTGGCTTTTAAAAAATACTTTAGGCATTGAAACGAACCAGGACCTGTTTGTCATTTATTTAAAGTTTCCTATGTTGGTGAAGATGTGGATGAAGTTACTCCTTTTTTAAATCTCAAGATGAATAGAAGATGAAAGAAGAAAACAGATAGGTGAATGTTCAGTCAATGTTAAGGGGGGGGGGAGGGGGAGGGGGGCATCTGGACTGGCGAGTTTTGGACCAAAAGGTTAATTTTCTGCTCTTTTACATATTCGGGTAGAACGATCATTTATCTACAAGTTCATGGCAGAAAATTGTCCATATGACGTATAATTTTTTTTTTTTACAAAATATTTTGCAGGTGAGGGTAGGTAAAAACATTAAAAATTTTGATGTAAATTATCCTAACACTGACTGAGAAAATGGCAGTACAAACCCGTATATTGGTGGTTAATCGCCAAATGTGGCAACACACGATATTTGACCTCATATTTCCGACACCGATGTACGCGTCTCCCATCGCTGTGTGAGGAGTTGCGCGTCAGTGTGTATGTAAACACTCGCACAAGTATAGGATATAGAGGAAAAAAACAAAAAATTAGTCATTTTGACGTCTGTTTCACAACAGTGCACATCTAAACCTAGATTTATAATCCTATTTACATAAGTAACAATGCCAGAGACTATCGAAAGAGTAAAGGGGCTGCTACAAGAAGGGTAACCTGTCTGAAGTGTTTGCTTTGTGTTATTTTCTGTTGATTTTTTTACTTGCATTTTTCTCGAAATGTAGTTTTTCCACACTAAAATTCTATCTCCTCCGCCATTTACCGAACGATTTGTATTATATTTGGCACACAGGTTTCTCTTGTCAATGTTAATAGAATGGCATCAGGGTTTTTTGATATATTGTAAACTTTTTGAGAATTTCTTTTATATATAAAAACGCCGTTTTTATACATTCACGATATATAGTATTTTCAAAAATTCATTAAAAAACTATCCAAAATATCGAAAAAAACTCGACGTCACTCTTTAGATATTGAATGGAAAAGATGATCGGCACAGGTTTTGAGTGATTTTATTCATAACTAAGGGAAGAGATGGATTTTGAAAATTGAGTCAAAATCCAAGATGGTGGCCATTTCTGTGGCATCCAAGGACGCTACAAACTTTTCAATGATAAAGGATGACTGTATTTTGACAGTTACTCATGTACATACTAAAAGCAAAAACCTAAACTCAAAATAATAAAAAAAAATGACTTCACCGTATAGACAGTTGCCCACAGTTGGTTTTCTCGGGAGCCACCATCTCCCTCTCCTTTCAGCAATGGGTATTTGAGGAGCACATGTTCAGGTTTTTTTTGACAGGACACCCTACCATGGACAGGTAGGATCGCAGTCGGGCTGATTATGTTAGAGTGAGCATGTCCGCTTTTCAAACCAAACACAATGGATTGATCCCTCCATGTTAGGGGTATCCATGCATCATTGTTTACAAAGAATTGCATACAATCGTGCATGGCTCACCCTGTTGCAGCTGTTGACAAGCTTGTTAACCGCCTGTCTCGCGCTATCTGGCGGCAGAGCTGTTTGATAGCATCGTTTGTCATTCCATCTTCTAGTCCGAGTCCGTGAAAGCCAAAAGGTGTTACGCCTTGATTGGCGCAGATTTTGCCAATCCACGGATTGTATCATATCCTTATATTCACTCCAAAAAGCATCATCAACTTCCCCAAAACTTGCGCCACATGGCCAAGTAAAGGGACCTCCAAAGCCATGTACTAATTCTTGAGGGCTTTAAGAACAAACTTCACTCTGATGAAGACAACTGGCTCATTCGGATGTCTGGCCAGTAATAGAATGACAGTTTTATCTCATCCTCCATACTTGCCTGACTTGGTACCTTGTAATGTTTTCCTTTTCTCGAAACTAAAGATGGTACTGAAAGTGAGGCGCTTTTTGACATCAAGGAGATCAAAACTAAATTGCAAAGAGTATTGGACACGAAAGTCAAAAGAAAACTTACAGAATTGTTTTTATCGCGTAGACTGCTGCTCGAATCAGTGTATAGATGCAGAAGAGAACTATTTTGAAGGATTCAATTAGGCATAATGCATTGGGTAAGCCATTTAAAACAAAATCAAATCAGTCTGGGAACTTTTTGATTGCAGTGATATTTTGTTTGAAAATGATTGGGCATTTTTAAAAATATTTTTTTGCAATTTGATATCATATTTGGTGTGTCTTTGTCTTTATGTCTTACATTTCAGATTACAATTTTTCACATGAGCAAGCATGAAGATTTAGATTTGGCGATTTTGTCCGTTTTGCTTAAAGGTGACTATTTAATGCTTTCTGTTAAAAAATAAATATTCATGACATAAACTCAGCATAATGAAGACGTTTCCCAGAAAGTATTAAATCAGTATATCGATTTATTTTCAAAAATTTGTTATCATCAGATTGAAAAGTAATCATTTTATCATTTAATAATTCAATAGTTTATTATGAAATCACCAGCAAATGTATAACGGCATAAATAAGAAAGCCTCAAAGATAATAAGTATATTTTAACACATTTCTCATAGGAATAAAATATAACATTGAAAGAAGATAGTTGAGATTTACAAGATTTTCATAGTACATTTTTTTTGTAGTCAGATTGCTAGACTGTAATTGAATGTCAATTGTTTTCAAATTCATGTTATGAACCTGCAATTTCTTATAGGTGTCAGAAAGTTACTAATGACCACAAGAAAACAGAACCTTTAGAAGGTTGTCTAAATTTCGCTAAGTGAATCCGATTTTGATCAAATTATATTTACCTTAGTAAATATTGCACACCAAATTTCAAAACCATTTGATCAGGGTAACTAGAAAACTAAGAGTTATTTTCAACATGGACCCCAAAAACACCATTTTGCATATTTTAAAACTTGACTTGACTTACTAAGCAAGGCATTACATGCTCAATCTTCGTTGTCAATGGTGATAAATTTTGGAGGCTCTGATCATTGCTCTTAAGGCGAAATATCAGTTCGCCTTTAGCCCTCACGATTGTTTACCTTTGCTGAATCGAGAATTACCTAACTGTAACGGTCAACCCAAATTGAATGCCACCCCCTCCCCCCCCTCTCCCAAAGAGCTATGCATTCCAGCATCGTGTACGCAACCAAGAAAAACATTGAAGTGGCTCATGAATCTGCCAATGCCGAACCTTTCTTTTCTTTCTTTATCAGTTCTTATTCTACCTTTTGGTGTATAGTTTTAGATGCCCGAGATGATTTTTCTCCAGGATGCCCTGTCCTGGCATTTTCTGTTTCCTTCCAAAAAAGTTAAATTTCTATGCTTCAATGCCTCTTTTATATCTTCTTCCCACTTTCTCCGAGGTCTGCCTTTGGTCTTTTACCTTGGGCTTTAGCACTGTATACTAATTTAGCTATTCTATTGTCATTCATTATGTTTACGTGCCCAAACCATCTCAATTGATTTGTTTCTATCTTAGTTTTTATGCCATCTGCTTTGGTATGATCTCTTATTGTTGCGTTTCTGGTTTTGTCTTTTTTAATTTTCCCTACTACTCATCTTAGATATTTCATTTCAGCTGCCTGTACTCTACTGTATTCTGTACTGTCTAAGGTCCAGGACTTTTCCTAATTTCACTTTTCTTATAGCTGTTTGGATTTCTTCCATTGATATATCTACATCTTCAGCTGTCTCCTCTGGATTACTTGTTACTGTTACTAATTGATCTTTACTCCTTGTTTCATACGTTCTGGGGGATTATGTAATTGGTGAAAATGCTTTCTCCATGTTTCCCTGATTTCGCTGTCTTCTTTCATTATTTCTCCTTTGGCATTCTTAATTTGTCGTATTGGGCATGCTTTGATCTTTCTCATGCTCTTCATTGCCCACCAGAACAGCTTTTGATTTCCTTGATAACTTTCTTGAAGTCTTTGTCCAAACTCTTCCCATTGTTCCTGTTTTGTTTTCCTAACTTCCTCATTGGCAATAGTTCTTTTATTCACGTAATCTATCCTATCATCTGGTCTCTTTGTTTGCAAGCATTTCTTCCAGGCATCCTTCTTTTCTTTGATCTTAGTCTTGACGTTCTCTTTTAACCATGCTATTCTTTTCCTATCTCTTTTAATTTGTTTGCTACCACAGACCTTTTCAGTACAACTGAGGAGTGTTTCTTTATACATCTGCCACTTTTCTTCTATTGTGCTATCATTCAGATCCATCTGTCTTTCACTGATAAATCTTTTTATCCTAGATTGATATATCTGTTTTACTACTGGTTTATTTAGTTCCTCTATTTTGAGTTTAGTAGCTTTCTTTTCTTTCCTTTTCTGTTTCTTTTCTTCAGTCAGTAATCTCATTTTGTCAATCACTAAGTGATGATCACTAAATATTTCTGCTCCTGTTTACTCTTGCATCCAATATACTGTAAAAAAGGGAGCTGCTAACTATTATGTAGTCTATCATTGACTTTTCACACCTGTCTTTATGTACTCTTGTATATTTGTGGATATCTTTGTGAGGAAAAAGGTGTTGGCTATTTTCATGTTATTCTTGAAACAAATATCTATTAGTCTCTCTCCATTTGGAGAAGTTGTTATCTCTCCTTCTTTACCTATTACTCCTGATGTTTCTTCATTGTTGCCTACTCTAGCATTTAAATCTCGTAAAAGCATTAGTTCCTGTTTGAGTTTAGATTCTCTGTTTTGTAAATCGTTTAAGATTTTTTTCTTCTTTAGTTGCATAAGCTATTAATAATTTAATTTCTAAATCGTTTTCGAAGATATTTAAGTTGCATAGTTTGAGGCTATTAATAATTTAATTTTTTGGTTTAATATTTTCCTCTAATAGAGCTTTTCATGTCTTTTATGCACTAGGAGGCCTACTCCTACTCTAGCTCTACCTTTGACATCTACTTCTGAAAAGATTAAAATATGATTCTGTCCTACATTTTCTATTCCTTGTCCTTTTTTCTTTGTTTCTGTAATGGCCAAAATATCTACTTAAAATTTATCCATTTCTTCAACTAATTCTAACTTGTTCCGTTTATTGCCCAAACGTTCCATGTTCCAAAAATCACAGTCCGTATTCGTTTCCAAGTTTGCCTTCGAAAAATCAAGCCGGTTATATTATATTATTTTTTTTCTGAATCTGTTTGTTTTTGGATAAGCAGGGGATTAGCCTACTGTACCCTAGGTAGATGATGGGGCTGCCACCTTGAGGCCCCTACCAGGCCTTGTTATTTTCTGTCAAGGTTAACTTCCTTAGCCTTTAGTCACTCAAGACCAGCCTACAAGGCAGCAGGTTGTTATTTTCTGTCAGGGTTAACTCCCTTAGCCTTTGGTCAGTCAAGACCGGCCTGCAAGGCAGCAGGTTGTTTTCTTTCAGGGTTAACTCCCTTAGCCTTTGGTCAGCCAAGACCTGCCTACAAGGCAGCAGGAGACTCGTGGAGGGCGGGATCATCTTCCCCGTACAGGTGCCTACCAGTCCACTGCCCGGATGCTGAACCTGACACAAAGGAATTTGACATCAAGAGAGAATCCAGTCGTAAAATCCTACGCCTAGATCTAAGTCTAAAGGCCTATATTCAGGTGAAGCAGTTGCTCTGGGACGATGACCAAGCTCTCCGGGTCTAGATATGGAACTGGTTCCTCAACAATGTCAAGGCTAATCCTGACTTCCGGGATGACGATTGGTTTACAGACGATTCCCACTTTTATCTCTCTTAAACTTCAGCTGAAAGTCTCACTTTGTTGGGGATCGGAGGAGCAGACTTCGTCATTCAAATACCGTTACATCGAGAGAGGTGCATAGGTTGCCAGTTTTGACACAGTTTTTTCAAAGTTTATTTGTTCCGTTAATATCGAGTGTATAAGTCAAATTTTGACGCAAAAAAATTAAATTCCCAGTATTTCAGCCCATGATCTTAGTTTTCATATCAGGGCCTAATTTTTCATTTAAATACAGCTTCTTTGTGTTCCGTTTTTTTGTGGTCCCCCAGTTTAGGCAATTTGTATGATTTTAATGTATAAGAATGGTACGTTAGACACTGTAAATCCTAATAAGCGGGTATACAGTTTTATAAAGTTTTCTTTTTTCTTTTTTTTCTATTTGATGGCTTAACTCATTTTTAACTGAGTTGCCTCCCCGCCATACTTCTATTACCTGAGCTGCCTCCAAAATCAGGTGTCTTTCACAACAAAGGGCATAAGATGAAATTTTGAGAGAAAATAGACACTGTTTTTATTTTGTTTGTATCTACATCCATTTCATGCTCCTCATTTGAATTGAATATTCTTGTCAATTTACACTTATTATGCTCCCAAAAAGACATCTATCAGGTCACACGGTCTGAGACGAGGCCTTGCTATATATATTCTTGACTAAGTAAAGTTCCTTTAAGGCCATTATGACCCAAAGAGCCGGAGTTTATCTCGGTTTTATAGCATGAAACGGAACAGGTGATAATAATCACCTCCTGGACAGGATGCTAGTCTATCACAGGTTTTTCACCCCAGGCTGGTGCTTAACCCCATTTGCACCTGAGTCAAGTGAGGAAAATGCGTATTAAATGTTTTTTCTAAGGAACTCAACATCAGACCAAGCATTACTATGATTCGAACCCAGGACCTCATTATCCCAAGTCTGGCAACATAGCCACTTGGCCACTGATGCCACACATGTTCCTGATTGATTCCTTGTTTTAATACCAGTTGATGTCAAGGCTGGCTTATTTAAATCAATACTGTGTGTCCAAATAATCCCCTCCTTCCTTCCTTCCTTAAGTCACTTTTGACTCAGGTCTAAGAGAAATTTTCACTATCATCACCATCTGACTCGTCAGATTCACTCCCAGAATCTGTACAAATTTTCTCTCAGGCTGTGGGAGCTGAAAGAAGTCTCTTTGGGGGCATAATTTGTGTAAATAGACAAGAAAATTTTCTTAAAATTTGGACTGGCATATTTTTATAACTCATACTCATACCTGTGATTCGACTATTATCATAGACTGCAGGAAATGAATTATGTAGAAAATGTTATTGTGTAGTTTTTGTATTAAATTTGAATTGATTAGCGTATTATTTTGAACACAAATGTTTTTGAGACAGTTGTGTGGTACTACATTCATAGAGAGATTTATACAGTTGAAATACCATTCTTAAAGGTTCTTTTCAAGGGAAAGGCAACGTGTCATCCAACCAATTACAGCTTGCACTGACTTGGAACAGGGCTGATATAGCGCAGGAAGAAATCTTCAGGAAGATGTCAACTGGAAAGAAGGTGGATTTACAAAATGTTTAGCCCTGACATCTAAGTTTTATATTAGAAGACTACTACTGTCTATGCATTAAAGCATGAAGGCCTTTTGAAGAACATGGAGTGAGCTGTTAAAACATTTAAAAATAATGTTCATAAAAGGCCTTTTTTTAAAAAATCTGGGCTTTTCATAAATCTTCTCTATCATTCTTTCCCCCTCTCTGTCTTTTCAAATTGTTTTCATGTTTTATTTGTTTTATTTTGTTATGCTCAGAATCAGGGAAAGCTTAAATAAGGCTCATGTCATCTGATTTCTTTCACTTCTTTGTTTTTTGTTTTTAACTTGTAATATGCCATCTCTATTTATAAGCAAAGATTTGTTTGTGGTCCATGAAACATAAAACATGATTGTTGAAATTGTTGATCATGCTCTTGGATATGGTTTGAGCTTGTGGTTTGGGCATTCTAATATGATAGACAATGAATTAATAATAAGCATACAATATCACTTTAATCCAATCCAATCTAGTCCAGTTAGTTGCAGCTTCATGTAGATGAAGATAATCACGACTTGATGAGTGAAATGGACATACAGACATACCTGGCTGCATTTCAGTGTGATGTTATTGATTTTTTTTTCAAAATTGTTGTTATAATTTTTTTCTTTCTTTCTTTCTTTCTTTATCAGTTCCCATTCTATTTCCGGTGCATGGGTTTAGATACCTGAAATGATCTTTCTTCAGGCTACCCTGTCCTGACACTTTCTGTTTCCTTCTGTAAAGGCTATATTTCTTTGCTTCAGTGCCTCATTTATGTCTTTGTCCCACTTTCTTTGAAGTCAACCTTTTGGTCTTTTACCTTGGGTTTTAGCATTGGAAACTGATTAAGCTATTCACTCTGTTTACAGGCCCAAACCATCTGAGTTTATTTAATCGCTGGCTGATTTCTTCTCTTAGTTTACCTTCTGGGTTAATAATTACCCCTAGATAATTGTAGTTTTGAACTTAATCTAATTTCGCTTTGCCCAATTTAAGATTTTGTGTTTTAGCTTCCCTAGTTACTAGCTTTGTTTTGGTGTCTTTGTATTGACTTTCATTCCTCTTTTATTTAGTTCATTATTCAGCATGTTGATATTATATTGAAGGTCACTTTCTGATTTTCCCAATAGAGCTAAATTATCAGCAAATGAAAGCATTGATACATTTACTGATTTGAGACTCCACGTGCCTACATTCATTTTCTTCAGTTTTAATGATGCAATGTGATAAACAAAAGAGGGCTCAGAATACAGCCCTGTTTAACTCCTATATTTAATTCAAATTCTTCAGATCAGTTGCCAGCTACATATACATGTCATTGTTACTAAGCTGAATCAAAAAGTGCCATTAGCTCACATAAGCAATAAGGACGATTATGATCTGTTCTAATCTATGGATTGTGGGCATGACATAATACTCACTGCAACAGTTTACGTGCAGAATTGTATGAAACGCCCATGCACTATCAGCTACTCCTTTTTGATTTTCCAAAAGGGACACAAAATTAAACAACATTGTATTTAATTACTTTATTGTATTCTAGATAAAACACATTGATGTTAGATTGTACTCAGGGAATGAAAAACAATCACAATCTTCTGGTTTTTTCTATGTGTCTGTTGCAGGAAGTTTAGATGAGATTTTAACTCATGCACTATTAGAAGATAAGCTGGACTTTGTGAAACTATTGCTCAACAATGGTATCATAATGAGAGATTATCTGACTATAACTCGGCTGGAACATTTATACAATGCGGTAAGTTGGACATGCTAAAAAGCATCATTGTATACTATTAATGCTTTTAGGTGACTATGACGTATGAGTGCAAGAAACAATTATCAATCCCAATGACTATGGCTTAAGATTATCAGTCACAACATCTAAAACTCATAAAATTGCATTTCAAATTCATCATGTACCAGTATATGCTTGTTAAAATCTCTTTATATTTGATTTATCAGACCTTCTATGTTATGATCATAAATTTACCAATGGTGTTTTTTTAAACCCACAGTTACCAAAGCATCACTTCCTTCACATTATCCTGAAGTCTTACTGTAAAACTAATCAGATATGTGTGAATGACATTGGAAGATTATTGACGCTGCTGCTGGACAAATATGAGGATGACAAATTTATGTACCAGACAAAAACAACAGGATTTCATCGAATGGTTCACGGCACGCCCAAGTCTACAATCATTCGGAAAAAAAGTGCCATTAAACGAAATTTTTTTGATTCTGAAACTGATGCTGATGAAGAAGACTCCATTTCAAGCATCCCTTTAAACAACTTTTAATTTGGGCTGTCCTTTGCAATAGGTATAAAATGAATATATAACTATTAAATTTATTGTCTACATTTATCCTTGTTGCTTTGAGGCAGTTTAATTACACTTCAAGATAAATAGAGCTAAGGAAAAATAATCCATAATGGATACTTCCAAAACCATTACACTCAGATTTTTACAGTTTACAGTGTGTATCTTTGATGTATTTCATTAATACACAGTGAGAGAATAAAATAATTTGCACAATAGCTGTTTACTTTTGTTTTAAGGTAGAAATAGTTTATCTACAGGGTATTTATATTTGCTAGGGTTGTTTGCATTTTCTTGTAAAATTTTCAGTTTAAAATTCTATTTGACTCCGGGAATGATTAAGAATTTGATGTGTTTTCAAGACATTTATGTTTACGACAAGGTAATATTCAGGATATTTATCATGTTGGCATGGTCTTGTTAATTGTGAGTTGCTAGGTTCGATGTTGTGTTCCTTTGGGAAGGCCCTTAGCACACATTTTCCTGACTTGGCCTAGGTGCAGATGGGTACAAGCACTAGCTTGTGAGTAAAAACCTTCGTCACACTAGCATTCTGTCCAGAAGGTGGTTATTATCACCTATTCCGTTACAAGTTAGAGAAATGGGGATAAGCTCTGGCTTTATGTACCGTAATAGCCTTTGAAGAAACTTACTTACTTACTAATGTAAGCCTAACAATGAGATATGTCATTTTCATTTAAAGAAAAAAGACTTTCATTTTAGTAGACTCTATGGTCCCAGGAAATGCAGGGTTCTAGGAGTTTACTATTTTATTCTTAATTGGACCATGCTGTTATATCAATAGTTTACTCTCTCCTGTTAATTTCAAAGCATGGTCTTATAAAGAATTCATTAAAATTACATCAATTTAAATGTGAATGCATTAGCATTTTTAAATTCAATTAACTTCTTTGTTCTTTTCAGACCTGAACTAGCCAGACTATTTTGGGAATTTGGAATGGAACCGATTGCCAGCGCCTTGGTGGCTACTAGATTATGTCTTGAAATGGAAAGTAAAGTACCCAAATACCTGCAAATCATTCGTAACAGTTTTCATGAAATGAAAAAGTGAGTGAAGCAGTTGAAATAAGTACAGACAGTGGAGAAGTGAAAAGCAAGATATGTATACATATACATATATATATATATATATATTATTAGATCTATTGGGAGGACTCCTTAATCGGGCACACAGTGTGATTTTCGTTAGGATGAGCTGACGGAGGGACATAATTTTGCCTCGGATGAGGTAGGGTGGAGTAATAATTTTCATGAAATGAAAAAGTAAGTGGTGAGCATAAGGATGGTGACCATTGTGACAGAGGATGACTATGTGATGTACAAGAGGATAGTGTGCATGGTGACAGGGGTGTGGATGTGGTGTACAAGAGGATAGTAATCATAGGATAGGAGTGCAGATGAGGTAAGCAAGAGGATAGTGAACACGGTGACAATGGTGACTATGTGGTGAGCATAAGGATGGTGAGCATTGTGACAGAGGATGACTATGTGATGTGCAAGAGGATAGTGTACATGGTGACACTCCTGCCATCATGTTCAATATCCTCTTGCACACCACATAGTCATCCTCTGTCACAATGGTCACCATCCTTATGCTCACCACATAAACATCTTCTGTCATGATGTTCACTATCCTCCTGCTTACCACTGCGAAATATTACTATAATCCAAAAATCTCAGTTGGCCTGACGGAACAAACTCTATGAGGATTGAAAACGAAAAATAAAATTCATGCAGAACGCTAAAAATCTTGGGGTATATTTCAATGATAATTTATCTATGGAACATCATATAAACCATCTCTGTAAAACTCTTTTTACCTCGAAATGAGATGATTAGGCCACCTATCAAACTTTCTAATCTAAGTTCTCTGAAAACATTGACTTCATCACACATTTTTTCCAAAATTGATTATTGCAACTCCCTGTTTTATAATTTACCTGATGTCTTGATTCATAAGCTCCAACGTATTTTGAAGAAATAGAAATATGAACACATTACCCCTATGTTCATGTCTCTGCATTTGCTCCCGATCGATAAATGAATAATATACAAAATTGCGATATTGTACCACAAATGTAAAACTGATAGAGCTCCAAATATTAAAATGATCTGATCTCTGGTTATGTTCCATCTCGCCAGCTGAGATCTACAAATCAATGTCTGCAAAGAAAGGCCTGACAAAACTGTCACTGCGCTCATTTAAATATGCAGGTCCTCACGTCTGGAATGCTCTTCCACTGTCAATACGATCTATGTTTGACACGTTGAAGACACCTTTAAAGAAAACATCTCAAAACATACCTCATGCAATGCTTCTTAGAAGAAAAGTAATTGTTTAAATTATGCGATTTTAATTCATGTACCATACACCTTTATAAATGATATGCTTTCATGTATTTATTTATTTATTTATCTATTTATTTATTTATTTATTTATTTATTTATTTATTTATTGATTGATTTAATTATTTATTTATTTTGTATATGTTCATTGCTCATGTTTTTTACTATGTAAGTATAAATGCGCCTAGAGCTGTCGTAAGATGGGAGTGGGCGCTATAGAAATGAATTATATTATTATTATTAATGGTCTGGATTTGGTGAGCAAGAGGCTTATGAACATGATGACATGGATGACAAAGAACGACATACATAAAAAGTCTTAACAACTTGGCCACAAATAGGAACCATGATTGCCAATGCCTGCCTGAGACTCGGGCCGTGAAGAAGAAGACAGGGGTGAGGATGCGATAAGCAAGAGAACAGTGAACATGCTGACAGGGGTGTGAATGTAGTAAGTAAGAGAATTGTGATCATGTGACAATGGTGTGGATGTGGTGAGCCAGATGACAGGAAACATGGTCACAGAAATGTGGATGTTGTGAGCAAGAAAATAGTGAACATGCTGACAGGGTGTGAATGTAGTGAATAAGAGAATTGTGATTATGTGACAATGTTGTGGATGTGGTGAGCAAAGAGGATTGTGAACATGGTGACATAAGTATGCCTGTGGTGAGCAAGATGGTAGTGGGTATGATGACAATGGTATGGATGCAGTGAGCAAGAGGATATTGAACATGTTGATAGGAGTCTGGATGTAGTGGGCAAAACGATTGTGAACATGATGACAGAACTGTAGATGTGCTGAGCAAGAGGATATTGAACATGTCGATAGGAGTCTGGATGTAGTGGGCAAAACGATTGTGAACATGATGACAGAACTGTAGATGTGCTGAGCAAGAGGATATTGAACATGTCGATAGGAGTCTGGATGTAGTGGGCAAAATGATTGTGAACATGATGACAGAACTGTAGATGTGCTGAGCAAGAGGATAGTGGACATATTGACAGGAGTGTGGACGTGGTGAGCAAAAAGATAGTGAACATCGTGACAGAGAATGTCTATGTGGTGAGCAAAAGGATAGTGAACATCATGACAGAGAATGTCTATGTGGTGAGCAAGAGAGTAGTGAATATGGTGACAGAGGTGTGAATATGATGAGCAAGAGGAAAGTGTTTGTAGCCCAACAATAGACAACGGTTGAAGGTAAACAACAGGTCCCAAAACAGCGTATAGCGTAATTTAAGAGTAAAACTTGAATTATCGAAACATTAAAAGTAAAAGGTATAGGACAGATAAGTGGTTGTCAAGAGTTGTCAACTGATAGCCATTCTTACAAAGTTTCTGTTCATATTTATACATGCCTTCAATTTCAATGCAATTGGGTTAAGTTTCAAATCTGACATTTTTGTAGATGATGTGTCTTGATGTAAGGAATACTTTAAAAACAAAAAATGACTTTTGAAAATTTTGTCGCTTTGACGCTATGACATGTATATATTATAAGATCTTTCGGGATGACTCCCTCAGTCGGGCATACAATGTGATTTTTGTGACGGAGGGACATAACTTTGCCTCGGATGGGATAGGGGTCAGTGGAGCAGGTTGGGGGTGGTGGCTGGTTGGAAAGTGAGGAAGGGTTCCAGGGTCAGGGATGGTGATAGTGTGGTGTGTGCCTGACTGTGGGAGTCTTTACATAGATCTAAACTCTAGATAATTTCTTGGAGTAGGAGGCAATATGGTGAATTATAGGAAGGAAAATCAGAAACTATGATACCCACAACATATTCTTCTTCTTCTTCTCCTCGGTACTTGCATTCCATCTCTGGTGTATTTTCACAAGTTCACAGCGTATACACTTATTGCACATAGAGTTTGTATCTTGCTCTTGAATTCATCTACACTACTACACTCAACCACATCTTCGGGCAATTTATTCCACACGTGAATTGAGGACGGACAGAATGATTGTTGATGAGTCTGAAGTTTGGACGTTGGTATTTGGAGCCTTTGGCAGTGACCTCTTGTTTTGTGTGCTGTAATATTAGGCTTTAAGTGACTCAAGTCAGCTTCCACAAGTTGTTAAGATATTTTAAAGAGCATAGTTTTTTTAGCTTGCTTCCTATGTTGTTGAAGTGTTAGCCATTGAAGGTTTTCTATCATTTGTGTCATACTACTGGTTGTTCTGTAATCACCCGTGAGGATTGTGCTGCCTTTCTCTGACCCATTTCTAATTGCCTTATGTGCTTATTAGTTATGGGGTCCCAGGCTATGCAGGCATATTCTAAGATAGGTCTGACGAGTGTGATGTAACATTTTAATGTGATAGTATTTGGGCAGATGATGACGTTCCTTCATAGATGGTGGTTCCATGTATTGTGTAGGCATGGATTATGGGCGATCTTTTGTTTGTTACCCTGTAGCACTTTGCATTTTCTGGATTGAAATTCTTTAGCCAGATTTTTACCCATTTTTGGAGGTTATCAAGATCATGTTGAAGATGGCACACATCTGATGGATTTTGAATGGTTGTATACAGAGACAATCGTCTGCAAACACTCTTGCCTTTGACGTGACCACCTCTGAAAGGTCATTGATGTAAATGAGGAACAGCAGTGGCCTTATGACCGTTTTCTGAGGAACTATGGATGTTACCTCTGTTATGTTGGAGGTTTTGCCATCAAGAACAATCTTTTGTGTTTTGGCCTATCAAGAAGTTTGAGGATCAATTCGGCATATCTCCTCTTATGCCATAGTATTTGCGCTTGCTAAGTAGGGTCTTATGAGGACTTTGTCGAGAAGTTTAGGAGGACACAGCCTATCTATTTACCGCAGTTAAAATCGTCCAGCCATCTTGTATTGTATTGATGAGTGGGCTTTCACATGTGCTGATTGTCTGATAAGATATTGTTTCAACTCCAGATGGCCAATAATGTGACTGTGCAGAATACCCTCCATGATCTTACAGCATATGCAGGTAAGGGACACTGGTCTGTATTCTGATGGTTTCACCCTATCTCCCTTCTTAAACAATGGGATCTTTCCTTTGGCCAATGAAGCACAAAATAGGATTGTTAATATTGGTGTAATTTCTATGGCATGTTATTTCTGGGCATAGCTGGGTGGTAATCTCCTTCTTTTTCAGGTATGTTTACATCCACTTGTGTGAAAATTGATTTCGGTTGTTCAAAATTTTAATTTTGTGTCACTATGCAATGTTCCATAGTTTCTTAACCTCTGGTTTGTTCAATTTAAAACTCCGGTTTGTTCATTTGTTTTGGTTTTGATAAATGCCCAGAATTTTTTAGGATTAGAGTTATATTCATCATCTAGCATACAGGAAATATACAAGTTGTATGCTTTCAAAATGATCTGACTGAGCCTCCCTTTTTAGTTTCTTAAAAGTATCCCAGTCTTCTTGTTTATTACTGTGTTTTGCTTTGTACTCTTTTTTCTATCCAAATAGTTGCTTTATTTTTTGCATTGATCCAAATCTGATTGTACCTTTGAGTAGTCATTTTGGATGGTACATGTTTTTCCATAAGGTCATTGCAGGTGTTTGAAAATTGTTCCGTAAGATGTTCACTTCAGTCTTTTCGTCATATCTGGTATGAAAATCATTTGCATATCTGATTTCAGAGTAGAAATGTTTGCTCGTTTCCATAAAAAGATCTTCCTTTTGGACGTTTCTGATATTTCATGTTAATTTAGATTCCATGAATGCTATTGTGTCATGGTCATTTATGCCTTGTATATCCTTGCAATATTCATTAGGTTTAGGCGATTTGTATGGAATATTTCTGAAGTGTTGTTTTGTTTGGTGGAGAAATCTATAATTTGTCTGAGTCCAAGGTCTGATTTTATGTCGATGAAGCAATATTATTGTTAATCTCATTTGTGTATATATTTCCTTTGATTGTGTCTGTTCTCCAATCAATATCTGGTAAGTTAGCGTCTTCACCTAGCCATATTACTGATTTCCGATAGGCATTCATGAGTTTCTGTATGCCATTACATAGTAGGGTTGTATAGTTCTTGTCACAGTTTGGTGGTCTGTAGAATAAAGCTACAATGAAGGGTCCTTTCCATAACCCTTAACTTCCACAGCAACTAATTCATCATCAAAGCTCATATCAACCGGGCAGTTTTACTGAAGAGGTGTGGGTAAATTAAAGGAGATAGGAAAAGAACAGCATAGTGGAATGAGAACATAAAGACTAAGATCAAAGGAAAGAAGGATGCCTGGAGGAAATACTTGCAAACAAAGAGACCAGAAGATAGGACAGATTACATGAATAAAAGAACTATCGCCAAAGAAGAAGTTAGGAAAGCAAAACAGGAACAATGGGAAGAGTTTGGACAAAAACTTCAAGAAAGCTATCAAGGAAACCAAAAGCAGTTCTGGGGGGCAATGAAGAGCATGAGAAAAGACTAAAGCACGCCCAATACGACAAATTACGAATGCCAAAGGTGAAATAATGAAAGAAGACAGTGAAATTATTGAAACATGGAGAAAGCATTTTCACCAATTACATAACCCCTCCAGAACATATGAAACAAGGAGTAAAGATCAATTAGTAAGAGTAACAAGTTATCCAGAGAAGACAGCTGAAGATGTAGATATATCAATGGAAGAAATCAAACAGCTATGAGAAAAGGGAAATTAGGAAAAGCCCCAGGAGCAGATCAAGTTTATCCAGAAATGATTAAAAACCAAGGGAGAGAGGCAGACAAACTACTACATGCATTATGCCAACAAGCATGGAAGTCAAACAGGTGCCAGACGACTGGAAAAAGGGAACGGTAGTACCAATACATAAGAAAGGATCAACTGTGGAATGCTCAAACAGGGTTTTTTTCTAAGTCCTCTTTTGTTTATCACATTTATGGATTCGAAAAGGGAATGTAGGTATGTGGAAGCTCAAACCAGTAAATGTATCAATGCTTTCATTTGCGGATGATTTAGTTCTGTTTGGAAAACCAGAAAGTGACCTTCAGTCAAATATCACCATTATGAACGATGAACTAAATAAAAGAGGAATGAGTAAATGCAAAGAAAACAATGCTAGTAACTAGGAAACTAAAACACAAAATCTTAAATTGGGCAAGGCGAATTTAGAACAAGTTCAAAGCTACAATTACTTAGGAGTAATGATTAACTCTGAGAGAAAACTAAGAGAAGAAAACAGCCAGAGAATCAAAAAAGGCAAGTGCAATATATAACCATCTAAGAAAGGTATTTGTAGGTAAGCAAGAATTGTCAATAAAAACCAAAATGGCAGTATACAGTACAGTTTATTGTCCTACTCTCCTCTATGGCAGCGAAACATGGACCTTAGACAGTAAATATAGGCAGCTGAAATGAAATATCTAAGAGTAATAGGGAAAACTAAAAGAGACAAAAATCAGAAATACAACAATAAGAGATCAAACCAAAAGCAAATGGCATAAAAACTAAAGATAGAAACAAATCAATTGAGATGGTTTGGGCATGTAAACAGAATGAATGACAATAGAATAGCTAAATCAGCATACAGTGCTAAAGCCCAAGGTAAGTAAAAGGCCAAAAGGCAGACCTCGGAGAAAGTGGGAAGAACATATAAAAGAGGCATTGAAGCATAGAAATTTAACATTTTTGGAAGAAACAGAAAATGCCAGGACAGGGCATCCTGGAGAAAGATCATCTCAGGCATCTGAACCCATACACCGAAAGGTAGAATGGAAACTGATAAAGAAAGAAAGAAGCTCATACTAATTTGACTGGAAATGACAGTAGATTTGATGATGACAATACACCCCCATACCCCCTGTCCTTTTGGTAAATTTCATATCCAGGTGGTTTGATTTCACCATTAGTAATTACTGTTGTCAACCATGTTTCACAACCAAAAACGATATCTGGCTTTTGGATTCAGCCAAGTTTCAGAAAGTTTCTTTCTTAGCCATGATTATCTGCATTGATATCTTCATGTGCATTGGTTTTATCTGAACGTGGTGATGGAGGTTTAAGGGGGCGGGTCCTGAGGAAGGCATTTTTACCACAAATCGGACCATTCTCGTTTATCGTACTACTTGATGGAGCAATTTATTCCCGTCACATTGATACCATAATAAAAGGCCAGGTATCGGTTCTTTTCAGTTTATACGATTTTTTTTAGAAACAATACCGGCCTAACCTTCAATAATCGGTTGTACCATAAAAGCCGGAAATTTTGTCTAAAGTATAACAAGTTGGTACTGATTTTAATCACCACAAAGTACTCTATCAAGAAAAATCTACTTTTGAGGAATTATTAATATTAGCTAAGATCGGCCGAAAATTATGGGAGACATTCCGTACTTGTTTTAAGAAAAATGTCATCCCAATATGAGTAAAAGAGACCTGGAGCAGTTGAAATAAGGTCGACATGTAGTATTTGATTGCCTCTCAAAATTGTATGATGTTTCAAAGTATAATTTAAAAAAACATGTTCAGGACCCATCCCCCCTCAATTAACCATTGCAACATTTTTGTGTTCAATGTGATGTGTGTTGTTTCTATTTTGGCTGATCTTTTAACATTGACACATTCAGTATTGATGTTTGGGATGTTTATTGCATCAGCTGATTCCTAGTTCATGTCTATTGCTACAACAACATAACAAAACCAGCTACAACCAAATCTACATGTAAATTTATACTTACATTTCATCAGAAGAAAAAGTGAAGAAGAAGAAGAAGAAGAAGAAGAAGAAGAAGAAGAAAGAAGAAGAAGAAGAAGAAGAAGAAGAAGAAGAAGAAGAAGAAGAAGAAGAAGAAGAAGAAGAAGAAGAAGAAGAAGAAGAAGAAGAAGAAGAAGAAGAAGAAGAAGAAGAAGAAGAAGAAGAAGAAGAAGAGGAAGAAGAAAGAAGAAGAAGAAGAAGAAGAAGAAGAAGAAGAAGAAGAAGAAGAAGAAGAAGAAGAAGAGAAGAGAAAAAGGAGGAGAAGAAGAAGAAGAAGAAGAAGAAAAAGGAGGAGGAGATTGAGATGATGATGATGATGATGAGGAGGAGGAGGAGGAGGAGGAGGAGGAGGAGGAGGAGGAGGAGGAGGAGGAGGAGGAGTAGTAGTAGTAGTAGTAGTAGTAGTAGTAGTAGTAGTAGTAGTAGTAGTAGTAGTAGTAGTAGAAGTAGAAGAATGAAAATAAGGAGGAGAAGAAAAAAAATAGAAGAAGAAGAAGACAATGACGACAGCGACGACAAATATTTGGGTATGTGCTAGGCCCTATCTTGCTCACAAATTTATGGGAACTCTACTAGTAATAAAATGAAGTTCAAGACTTAATCCAATTTGGAAAGGAGTTCCGTGGCCGGGCATATACTATCACCCTCGATTACGCTAACGTTCCCCCTCTCTCCCTCCCTCCCTCCCTCTTTCTTTGTCTGTCTCTGTCTGTATGCCTGTCTTCTCTCTCTGTCTGTCTGTCTCTCTCTATGTCTCTCATGTCTGTCTGTCTGTCTCTCTATGTCTCTCTGTCTCTCTGTCCGTCTGTCTGTCTGTCTGTCTGTCTGTCTGTCTGTCCGTCTGTCTGTCTGTCTCTCTCTCTCTCTCTCTCTGTCTGTCTCTGTCTCTCTCTCTCTCTCTCTCTCTCTCTCTCTCTCTCTCTCTCTCTCTCTCTCTCTCTCTCTCTCTCTCTCTCTCTCTCTCTCTCTCTCTCTCTCTCTCTCTCTCTCTCTCTCTCTCTCTCTCTCTCTCTCTCTCTCTCTCTTCTCTTTCTTTCCACAATATGTTGTCTATTCCTCCGTCAATATTTCGTTAAATATAGAGGCTTATTTTATGTCATTACTCTTGTCATCATTGAGATGTTAAAATGTTCAGAATCTTGACATTAAAGCAATATTGCTCAAAAATACTTTTCTACAGCTATTTTGAAGAATTGGCTATCAGTGTCCTTGATGAATGCCATACTGAAGACCCTGACAAGGCTGTGATGTTGGTTGAACGACAATCCCTACCTGGAGTCAGTTGACGTGTTTACAGATATCAACAGCTGCTTCCGATCAGGTATCATTACATTATTGTGTCTCTAAATCAAAACCCGTGAATGCAAAACTTATCTAGAATCTGTATGAAATGAGGTAACACATTGATCTTTTTAATCAACTTCAGTTATTTTCTCTCCACCAATGTAATCCATTTCAAAATAGGCGACAAGTTCATACCTTCTTTCTGCAATCATCATTAGAAATGCATTCTATAAACTTTGGTTTGGTGTTTTCTTGTTTTGTTTTGGATTTGGGGGTTTTATGGTGGAGGAGGGAGGGGGAAGAGGAGGGAGAGATTTATGAGGAAACTCTTAAATATTTGTTTCTTGACCTCCAGTCTTATGCTTTGTAATAATAGTTAGTCAAAGAATTTATCTTTTCAATTACTTACCATTCAGCAGGATATTTTTTTTATCTCTTTAAATACTATTTAGAAGAATTATTGTTCAACAATTCTTAAATGGACTTCTCCTGGGTGATACTGAAGTCAACACAGAAGATATAAGCGGTTAATAATTTTCTTAATATCATAAAGCAACTGGAGATAGAATCTGAAAATTTTGAAAGATATATTTGCCTTTGAATACTCAAGTACTGACCTGATCAAATAGAAGACAAGAAAAATTCAACCATGCATCACAAAGAAATTTTTGGCTAAAATAGAAGAAAGAAAAGAGATGAAGGAATTCACAGTGAATGCTATAAGATAGCAGCCAAAAAGATAAAGAAGCCGTGCAAAGAAGACAGAAGGGCTTTTTTCAATATAAAGTGCAGACAGATTGAATAATTTATAAAAACTGTCAAAAGCAGAGAAGCATACAATGAAATGAAAAAATATAAACAAAACAGGAATAAATGTATACTATGCTCTTTGTAAAAAAAATATGGAAGAATTGGAAGTGACCAACAGACTGAAAAAGAACAACATCTATCTCCTTACCAAAAAAGGATCTCCAACAATGCTCAATTACAGGACAATATCTCTATTTAGCCACACAAGTAAGATATTATTAAAGATTATCATGAAGCGCCTACAAAACAATCTGGAAGAACAAGTCAGCAAATGGCAGGCCGGTTTTGAAAAATAGTGAAACATGTGATCACAAAGTCAACCTGCATGTAATTATTGAAAGTTGTCAGGAAGTCAACCAAATTTTACATAATTATGTGCTTCATAGACTGTTAACTACCAAATGTCCTTGAAAGAATAAAGTCCACCCCCAAAGGCTATTCATCAACATAAAGAATGTGAAACTAAGGTATTTTGGGCACATAAAGGACATGGAGCAAATGGAAAAAATCAAAATTATTATAAGGAAAAATAGAGGGCAAGAGAGGAGAGAGGGAGACCAACACAAATGGGAACAAAATGTAACAGACTGGCTGAATATGACAGTGACAGAGGCTGGAAAAGTTGGCTGCAATCTGTGAGGTGTGAAGATTCAGGAAATGATGTCCTGCCAAGATACACTATGCATGAATATAAAATTTACAATAGATTTATCCTTGTTATCTATTCTCTTGTACAATGTGGGCTCTGTACGTAAATGGCTTTTGAGTAATATGAGTCTTTTTTTGTTGTTTGCCTTCTAATTTTCTTAAAATATTTCTTCGGGATAGATTTGGTCAATACAAAAGAAACATTTCTAAATTGTTGGATTCATAATGTTTTTTGACAAAAAAGACAAAAAATTATGGAAATCCACGTGAGAGGTTATTCTGCAAAACCCTTACAACATTTTCGCTCATGAAGTGTAACATGATTATGTACAATACAGCATGGTTATCTCAAAACCCCAGGTTGGGTCAATGAGTCTGACATAGCCGACAATTTGAGATTTCCATATTGGTAGTCCCAGTGTTTGTCTGTTCAGTCACGGCCCAAAGTCAAAGCAAAATGATATGTTTAACCAAACTCAAGCGGTGTCATGTACTATGACTATGAAACATGCTACAAATGATGGATGGGGAGATTAAGGGGATATGTGGATTCTGAAACTATTTTTTTCCTTTTAAATTTTTTGGGTTGAATTATGCACATATGCAATTTGTGTATTGAAACATGAACTGTGGTGTTGTTTGCTTGATTTGCCATGGAAATAGCCGCCACCTTGAATTTTAATGTTTTTGTTTACAGTTTTTAAACATAGCTTTAAAAAAAGTTTATGTCCAATCACTCCAAAAGCGTCACATACAAATTGTTCAAGTGAATGACTAGGTCTACTATAAAACTTCAAAACGAAATTTGGATTTTTGTTTTTATTTATGTTTTTATAATTTATAATTTGACATATAAAACACATAAACAAAATTTTGAAAATATAATTTTGGCAATAAATGTATGTGCAAAATTTATTTACAAATAACTAGAAAAGAATAGTCTAAAAAATAACTCTCCACAGCACAATTCAAATTTCACAATGATAAAAACATACAAAAACACACCTTTCTACTACAATTTTCAGCTCATGTGTTTTTACCTGAAACATCAAACAGCATTTATAATAAAAACAATGCAAAATAAATGAATGTATTCAATCAAATAACTAGAAAAATAATTAAAAAATACCCACTCCACTCTAGAATGGACTCAACATCTTTGGACACAATTCAAATTTCACAATATGGCTATATCATTCCTGAAACATACAAAAAAAAGATGAAGTTTCTAGCACCTTTCTAAATCTCACAATGTTGAAATTTGGTACACAGCTAAACATGAGATTTTCACTGGTTTATTTTTGATTTTCATATATTTTGTGCACCTTTAAATCAAAATCAAACAATAGCTGATTTTTTTAAGCACATTTAAAAACAAATTAAATAATAAAAACAAATATGTCTGATTTCATTGAATATACTTTTTGATGATTTTATGGCATCAAAATTCAACATGTTAATCAAATAATTTTCCCAAAATCATAAATACAAAATGATTAGCCAAAAATGCATTACTTTTAAGCTGACTCAATCCTGAACCGACTGCCTTGTTCATAAGCGTGGTCAACAAAAAGCGGTGTTGATTGGCTAAATGAGCCAGCCATGAGAAGGGATATTTGCTGCTCGCCTGGATGTTTGTAGTTTGAGCATCCATTGCCCATATATGGAAGTGTGGGCTTTGCTGTAATCCTGAACACAAATTGTACTATGATAATACTAAAAAGGATAGCTGGCTGTCGAGTCTCAACGTGACAGCACAGGGATACAAGAAAGGTGTATAATGGTAGGACGATTCTGTTTTAATTGAGGGGTTATAGCTTTGTGAGGGTCTCAACATAAGGCAAAGTGTGATAATTTGTCATAAAACTGTGACGGCTGTTGTCTTCAAAGACTATTTTTTACAGAAAGACAGGGAATTCACACTTGGAGATGGTTTTGTAAGTAAAGCTAAGAAGTTGAACTGGAAAGAAATGCCTGACCTCAATTTTGATATTTTAACCCATAGGTGCTGCATATCCCCTTAATGACGTGCATAATATATCATCAGCACCATAACAAATATAATGAAGAGGCAAAGGCTATTCTCATATCTTCTTACCCCTTTTTTCCCCGCGTAAATTTCTAAAATTTAAGATTTTTAAAGATATTTTGTTTACGTTTTCTCGGAGTTTGATACTTGATAAGTTG
>JAXRKP010000006.1:707500-790000 GCA_037039925.1 Doris montereyensis | reverse complement strand
CATTGGGGAGCAGGCAAAAAATATGGATTAACTAAGAATTTAGATTAATCGAAAATAATTTACATGCAGTTTGATTATTTTAGCGGTGTGTGGGTGTTAAACATGTAAATTGAGTGCAAACACTGCTCTCTGCATTTTTACATATGGGCTTGGGACAAGTGGTTAACTGATGGATCTATGATTGGCATCCTCTTTATCTTAATCAATCAGACGAAAACAATGAAATGCGTGACTAGTTTTAGAACCGTCTGGTCTAGACAGCTGGAATCGCCGCTTCATTGTCCTCATTTCTTTTGATTTCTATCTAGACAGCTTGAAGTGCATTCTGCTTTGATGTCCATTACACCTTGATCTACTCGCCATGTCACTGTGGCCACTTCAGTAGAATAGACTTAGTTATGTTACAACAGGTGCCAGCTTACACCAATCTGTCTAAAGTGTGAATTGTGTTTCGTGTACAATGTATATCACTTTTGTGTTGACTGGTGCAGTACCTATTCGTTCACCTGAATTGAATTCAACCATTGTTTGGTAGACTTACAGATCTTTTCTCTGAATGTCATGAACTCATCTTCATACTCAATCTTACCCTTTATCAGGGAAGAAGATGACATGCAGTGGGGATACTAGAAATTTATTGTGTAAAAACACTGTCATTGTATCTGTATCCATCCCAATTTCCCATCATCGCTTATTAAATGAATATCTATTAAAGGGTCAATAATACAAAGCCGTACAGTTCCTACCGTAACTTTGTTTTAGCTTACATCCAGGCACCGACTTGGAGGATCTGACCAGGATTTAGTCCTTATTAAATGGTCCTCATTATCGAATATTACATAGCTAATTTAGACATGGTTGAAAGGATACCCTGACAGAGCCCCGTCCACGCTTTTCTCCGTCCCCCGTCATCCCAATCGATGAACGAGTGAGCCACAATTTTCAAAGAAATGTAGCCTTCCCCTTCTCAACCCAGGTCCACCCTCCCCCACCCCACTATCATCCTACCCCGTCTTCCTGTCATAACTTGGCTGATCACAGCTAGGAAGCATCAAGCAGGCATTTATTTGATAATGGTATCGATGGCAGCTCTTTATACTTTCAGTTTGGAATAAGAAGGAATGTAATGTAGTCAAATATTGGTGTAGGCAATTTCTTGATGCTATGAGCCATCGAGCAGACTTTTAAAAATTAAAGTATGGATAGGTAACAGTTAGTTTCATTTTAAATTGGAATTATAAGGAAATAATGTAGTTGAAGGTATCGACAGATGAATTTTTTGGATGCTATGATCAGTGATCAATGCCACAAGACCATGATCACTATTTGAGCATTGAGACTGATCAGTAAGCCATGATCATGGGTGATCAAGAAATGCTTGAAGTTCGCCCAGGCCTACAACCAGTAATCCAATGGGACAAAGGATGTGTGGTACAGTGGGTGGAGTTAAAAAGAGAAGACTGGTCATTGGTAATTTATTATTACAGTACATTGGATGTATATGAAGGGTGGTTACAATGCATAGCAAATTGTTGAGGAGCGTAAATTAGCCCTATTAGCGATGGGATATTACATGTATAATAGAAAAGAAAGAATTTTCAATCAATTACGGACATACTTTATGGTAATTTGGAGAAAACTATACCTGCAGTAATCAGGCGTTTAGGGAAAATCTTGATTTAAAACAGGCATTTAGAGAAACAATTTATATAGAAAAAGTTGGTTTCACTAAGATTGCGGGCATTTAGGAGATACAGGCACTATGGCAGGGGATATTTAGGCGGTAACTACTGTACTGAAATTACTGCTTAACATCAATGAACATAAAACAACAGGTGCAAATGAAATACTTGGGAAAATGTTGAAAATATGTGCATATGAAATAATAGACATTTATATTGTTATTCCAGGCATCTCTAAACCAAGGTAAAGTTCCAAATGACTGGAAAAATGCAATTATAGTTACATTATTTTTTTTTTAAATTGACCAAGAGCAGAAAATCACAGACCCGTTTCTCTCACTTCAGTAACTTGTTGTAAGCTATTGGAACACATAATATATGGTAACATAATGCATCACCTAGATAAACATAGTATCCTAATAGATATCCACCATGGAACACATAATATATGGTAACATAATGCATCACCTAGATAAACATAGTATCCTAATAGATATCCACCATGGAACACATAATATATGGTAACATAATGCATCACCTAGATAAACATAGTATCCTAATAGATATCCACCATGGAACACATAATATATGGTAACATAATGCATCACCTAGATAAACATAGTATCCTAATAGATATCCACCATGGATTGAGACAAAAACAAAGCTGTGAAACTCAACTTATTACAACAATAAATGATTTCAGTAATTCTCTAAAGAAGCCAAACAGATGCTATTCTCCTAGATTTCTCAAAAGCTTTTGACAAAGTAGATCGCAATGGATTACTGATAAAATTGGATAGGTATGGTATTCATAATTCTCTTTTTGAATAGATCAAATCGTTTCTTTTGGAATGAACACAAAAGGTAATAATTGTTGAAGGTGTTGCATCTAATCCCAAATCAGTGCTTTCAGAGAACTGTCTTAGGTCTTCTATTCTTCTTAGTATATGTCAATGATACTGACCAAACGCTCTCACTCTCTATATACTGACCAGCACAAAAAAACACAAGTTTTTGAGTGAGTAAAAATGTTAATCACTTGCAACACGGGTGAGTATTTTTACTTGTCTGGTTAAACATTATTTGAACTTGCTCGATCAGCCTCACTTAAACAAAGCAGTGTTTTCATTGGCTGCTTGAGCAATGCAAAAATTAAATAGGTCAAACCGTTCAGTGGTACTCACTTGTCATATCATAGTCATGTCATGAAAGCGATGAATTTGTGATGCCTCAGTTACAGAGTCCAAAAATGTTGAAATCAGATAAAATGTTTGATGCACCAAAATGCCAAGATTTTCTTCAGAAAACTGGGAGAGGGCAATCAGACGACTTAAAGCTGATGGATGTGCTGAACATGTGTCAATGACTCTAGGTGTTCACATTAGTACTATCTGTCAACTGTGGAAATGTTTCCGTTACACAAACATGACTACAGATCGTCCCAGAACTGGACGACAAAGGGCCACAACTGCAGGCCAGAATAACTACATTGTGCGTCAGTATTGGGGAATTCCTGGCTACCAGCTTCAAAGGTAACCAGGAACACCATTGGAATGACTGGCCACTGATCGAGCATGTATTCTGAATTTGAATTTGAATAATACGTAGTAGAAACCAATATTGGCGCAATTACAACTGACAGTTTATAGACATGACAGTCTTTCTTTGAAAATTTCGATTGATGTTGAGTTGATGGTATGATCGTCAAGGTAATTCCAGTCAATGATGGTACAGATATAGAAAGAGTTTCTGTAGTTGTTTTTATGGGATAGTGGTATTGTGTAGCAATTTGTGCTGTTTGTGATGTAGGGCTCAATTATGTTATTCGTTATTCCGTTTTCAAATTTTCGTGGTTTGATGATGCACTTGGGACGTTTTGGGATTAAGAATTTCCTGAATTAATAGAATCATTCCTCTGACAATTTTGAACATGGAGGCTAGTCTGAGCTGTTTTCTTTGATCTTTGAGGTCAGAGAGGTTTTTGATCTTAGAGCATTTCTGTAATGCAGCCTGGTGTTTTAGAACTGTAATCTCCGATGATGAAACAAACTTCCTGTCGCTGGATTCCCTCTAGCCTTTTGATGTTCTCTTCAAGGTATAGATCCCACACTGTAGCCCCATATTCTATTATAACGTAGATCTCACAAGTGACATACATGCATTTCACCTGCAGTCTATGGGAAAATGTCTCAGATTTCTTTGAAGGAAACCAATGGTGGAGCTTGCTTTTTACATGATCTTCATGATGTGGTTTCTCCATTTTAGATCCTCAGATATTATTATTCCAAGATAGGGACTTTCTTCACCTCTTCTAACATTATGTTGTTTAGCTTGTATTTGTGACTATATTTCTTCTTTATCTTCAAAATCTGACATTTTATGGCATTGAAGCGCATATTGAGTCATGTGAAGAAAGCAGGGCTCAGTACCTTTTTATAGGGTGCAGATTTTGTGAAAAAATAACAACCCACCTGTTTGTTTCAGTCTTTGAGCATATCCTCATAATTACAAGTTTTTAACAGTTGATACATCAGTACAATACCTTGATCAATCATCTTGTTTCTTTTTTCAGTTCTATCTGTTCCCATCACCAACCTTGGGCAGCAAAGTTAGAGATTACTTTGGTTCCATGGACAGAATTGATGCTTTCAATTTGGTCTTGTCTCTCGTCGCGTTTTGTGTCAGATGGGATCATATGTATGATGCCAAGGTTATTTACTGTGTGAATGCTGTCATCTTCTACATCAGAGTCATGAAGCTGTACACGGGTAATCGAAACCTTGGTCCTAAAATTTACATGATCAATAAAATGGTGAGTTAAAACAAATGTTGTAGTCCTAGTATGTTATCACAATGAATACTTTTTCTGTGATTAAAAGAACATTCTCTAATTATCGTCAATGAGAGAAACTGTTTAAATTGAAAAGGCTTCATTAGCAGATCTATCTTTTTAGTTTTATCTTATCCTGAATGAAAAGTCCTTACCAATATCTTAACCTGTTCACTGCTGGGGATACAATAGTTTTGATTATATCCACTGGGTAAGTGATCATGGCTTGGCCACGATAAGATGTCCAATGATGAGAAGTTTATCTTAAACTTTATTTAGTTTATGTCAGTTTATCTTAATACAAATTCTCTTTGTACATATCGTTTGACACAAAAAAAATGATTTAATGCTAATATAGACGACATTGCACCCTGTAAAGAATAACAATTATCGTAATCTAGACTTTGTCTTAGTTGATTGACATTTTTGGAAAATATCAATCTAAAAAGAGAAATATTGGACTTTTCATGTTTTTCATGGTAAATTTTGACCGAAAGCTAAGGGAGTTAACCCCAGTAAAAAACCCACAAACTGCTGCCTTGTAGGAGTGTTTTGGCTGACCAAAGGTTAAGGGAGTTAACCCTGACAAAAATAACAACCTGCTGCCTTGCATGCTGGTCTTGGTTGACCAGTCTTGGTTAATCTTGACGGAAAATTACAAACAAGGTTCGGTAGGGGCCTCAAGGTGGCAGCCCCACCATCTACCTAGGGTACAGTGGGCTAATGATCTGCTCACCCAAAACCAACCGATTCAGAGAACTAAATATGAGATAACTGGATTGGACTTTCGAAGACGACCCTGGAAATGAACACAGACTGTAATTTTGGAACATGAAACGTTAAGGCAATAGATGGTAAAGAGATGTAGACATTTTGGCTATCACAGAAACAAAAAAAAAGACAAAGAATAGAAAATATAAGACCAAATCATACTTTTATCTTCTCAGGAATAGATGTAAAAGATAGAGCTAGAGCAGGAGTAGGCCTCAGAATGCATAAAAGGCATGAAAAGCTACTAGAAAGTTGGAAATTTATAAGCCCACGGCTATTAGAGATAAATATTAAACCAAACGGAAGAGAAATTCAATTATTAATAGCTGATAGACCAAATGAAGACATACCAAAGAAGAAAAAATATTTTCGAAAACGATTTACAAAAAGCTGCAGAGAATCTCAAACTCAAATAGGAACTAATGGTTTTAGGAGATTTAAACGCTAGCGTAGGCAACAATGTAGAAACATCAGGAGGAGTAATAGGTAAAAGAAGGAGAGACAACAATTTCTCCAAATAGAGAGACTAATAAACTTTTGCCTAAAAAATAATATGAAAATAGCCAACACCTTTTTTCCACATAAAGATATCCACAAATATACTGGAGTGAATGAAGACAGTAGTGAAAAGTCAATAATAGACTACATACTACATAATAGTTAGCAGCTCCCTTTTACGGTACAATGGATGCAAAAGTTAACAGAGGAGCTGAAATATTTAGTGATCATCACTTTGTGATTGCCAAAGTGAGATTACTGACTAAGGAAAACAAACAGAAAAGGATAGAAAAGAAAGCTACTAAATTCAAAAGAGAAAAGACTAAATAAACCAATCGTAAAACAGATATACCAATCTAAGATAAAAATATTTATCAGTAAAAGAGCAGATTGATCTGAATGATAGCACAATAGAAGGAAAGTGGCAAATATAAAAGAAATATTCCTCAGTTATACTGAAGGGGTCTGTTGAAGGAAACAAATTAAAGGAGATAGGAAAAGAAAAACATGGTGAAATAACAATGTCAAAACTAAGATCAAAGAAAAGAAGAATGCCTGGAAGGAATACTTGCAAACAAAGAGGCCAGAGGATAGATTAGATTATGTGAAGAAAGCAAAACAGGAACAATGAGAAGAGTATGGACTAAGACTTAAAAAAAGCTATTAAAAAAACCAAAAGCTATTCTAGGGAGCAATGAAGAGCATGAGAAAGACCAAAGCATGCCCAATACAACAAATTAAGAATGCCAAAGGAGAGATAATGAAAAAGACAGTGAAATCATGGAAACATGGAGAAAGTATTTTCAGCAATTACTTGACCATTCTCAGACAAACCAAGCTGACAACAAAATCTTGCCCATGGGGTCATACAACTCACGAATTTCAGCAACTAATATATCACCAACATAGTTACCAGTGGGGCCATACAACAACTCACCAATGTCAGCTACTGATGTCTCATCAACATAGCTGTTAGTGGTGATGTACAACATTTCACCAATGTCAGTAATTGATGCCTCACCATAGATACTGGTTGGGTCATACATCGACTTACCAATGTCAGCAACTGATGCCCCACCTGCATAGCCACCAGCGGGGATAGTACAACAAGTCACCAATGTCAGCAACTGATGCGTCACCAGCATAGCTGTTAGTGCTCTCATACAACTCACTAAATCAGCTACTGATGTCTCACCAGCATAGCTACCAGTATGACCCGTCACCAATGTCAGCAACTGATCACAATCAACTCGCGATGTCAGCAACTTTCAAGCATGGCTACCAATGGGGTTGTGGAACAACTCACCAATGTCAGCAACTGTCACTAGCACACCTACCAATGGGGCCGTGGAACAACTCACCAATGTCAGCAACTGATGCCTCACCTGCACAGCTACCAATGGGGTCGTACAACAACTCACCAATGTCAGCAACTGATGCCTCACTAGCACAGCTAACAATGGGGCCATGGAACAACTCACTAAATCAGCAACTGATGCCTCACTAGCATAGCTACCAATGGGGCCGTGGAACAACTCACCAATGTCAGCAACTGATGCCTCAGCACAGCTACCAATGGGGTCCAACTCACTAATGTCAGCAACTGATGCCTCACTAGCACAGCTAACAATGGGGTCGTGGAACAACTCACTGAATCAGCAACTGATGCCTCACCAGCATATGCCTACCAGCATTGGGGGTCGTGGATGCCTCACTAGCACACCTCACTGATGTCAGCAACTGATGCCTCACTAGCATAGCTACCATTGGGGGCAGCTCACTGATGTCAGAACAACTCATTGGGGGCGGGGAACAACTCACTGATGTTTAGCAACTGATGCCTCACTGTCATGGCTACCAATGGGACCATGGAACAATCCATTGATGTTAGCAACTGATGCCTCACTAGCATGGCTACCAATGGGGCTGTGGAACAACTCACTAATGTCAGCAACTGATGCCTCACTAGCATGGCTACCAATGGGACTGTGGAACAACTCACTGATGTCAGCAACTGATGCCTCACTAGCATGGCTACCATTGAGGTCGTGGAACAGCTCACTGATGTCAGCAACTGATGCCTTACTAGCATGGCTACCAATGGGGTCGTGGAACAACTCACTGATGTGAGCAACTGATGTCTCACTAGCATGGCTACCATTGGGGTCGTGGAACAACTCACTGATGTGAGCAACTGATGTCTCACTAGCATGATGCTACCAGTGTGGTCGTGGAACAACTCACTGATGTCAGCAACTGATGCCTCACTAGCATGGCTACCAATGGGGCTGTGGAACAACTCACTAATGTCAACAACTGATGCCTTGCTATCATGGCTACCAATGGGGCTGTGGAACAACTCACTGATGTTAACAACTGATGCCTCGCTAGCATGGCTACCATTGGGGTCGTGGAACAACTCACTGATGTCAGCAACTGATGCCTCACTAGCATGGCTACCAATGGGGTTGTGGAACAACTCACTGAATGTCAACAACTGATGCCAGCAACTGATGCCCCACTAGCATGGCTACCAATGGGGTTGTGGAACAACTCACTGATGTCAAGCAACTGATGCTTCACTAGCATGGCTACCAATGGGGTTGGAACAACTGGAACAACTCACTGATGTTAACAACTGATGCCTCACTAGCATGGCTACCATTGGGGTCGTGGAACAACTCACTGATGTCAGCAACTGATGCCTCACTAGCATGGCTACCATTGGAGTCGTGGAACAACTCACTGATGTCAGCAACTGATGCCTCACTAGCATGGCTACCATTGGGGTCGTGGAACAACTCACTGATGTCAGCAACTGATGCCTCACTAGCATGGCTACCATTGGATCGTGGAACAACTCACTGATGTCAGCAACTGATGCCTCACTAGCATGGCTCCCAGTGGGGTCATGCAACAAGTACCTAAAGCATGGCAATTAGTGAAGTCATACAACAAGTCACCAATGTCAGCAACTGATACCTCAACGTATGATTGGTTTGATAACTCACGCATGTCAGTAATGTCAGCCAACTGATACCTCGCCAGCATGGCTAGCAGTGGGGTCATACAACAACACTTGAATGTCAGCAAGTGATGCCTCACCAGCATGGCTACCAATTGGGTCGTACAACAACTTATCAATGTCAGCAACTGATGCCTCATTAGCTTGGCTACCAACGGGTCATACAACACATCAATGTCAGCAACTGATGCCTCGCTGTCATTGCTACCAATGCAACAACTAACGAATGTCAGTTATCGATCCTTGTATCCATCCATCTCTCAGTCCTTACATATGATCAATCCATTCACCATCCATCGTTTTATCAAGGCAATGCTCTACTTATCTATCTCCTGTGTGGTCGGAATCCAATGGTAAGGCTATCAGTGTAAGCCTTGGGTCCTGAGTTTGGATCCTAGTAATGTTAGATCCAATGTTGCGTTACTTGGTAATACGTTTTAGACGCATTCGAGGCAAATGTTTATCAGCATCAAATGAGGACTAAAATTGCTGCATATAAGCATCCGCATCTATGGTTAAACAAGAAGTAAAGTCCTACTTATATAATATGATAATGAATGTCATTATCATCGTGAAAACGTTGATATCAGCATTGATGATCTTGTAAACTATCCCCACTGTCAACTTTTCACCCTTAAGTATAATTATAGGATCTGTCTCAACACCTTTGAATTAAGTGACATATACAGGTTAAGTGAAAGAAAAATCTGAAAATGTTAATTTTGAGGATATTATTGTATATTTATACATCTCATAAAGATAATTTACGCTAAGGTAATTTTATAGTTAAAGACTGAAAGCAATAGCCCCAAAGTATTCTGATGGGAAAGAAAGGAGCATTTTTAAGTGAAACAATTTCTAGAAAAATGGTTAAACAAGAAGTAAAGTTGCACAACTTTTTACGATTATAAATAAGTAAACTAAATGAATTGTGTTTGAAAAAGGTAAAAACCAGTTGATGTAGCAATGATTTTTATGAAAGAAAAGTTGTAAGATTGTGTAAAAAACGCAGACATATTTCTCGGGATTATTTTAAAGATAATATAAGATGGTAATTGCATTGATTGGCTATAAAATGAATTTCCGTGGCATGAAGAAAACATGCTCAAGTATGACATGACCTATCAAAACTGTCGCCTATACATGAAAAGCGCGTAACTCCAGCAAAGTAACAATAGACGATACGATGGGAAGCATAAATATATAGTTAAACTCCTGTATCTATTTTATATTAGCGACATATGACTCTTGAATTTACAACTATGTGGTGGACTAGACCATTAACTTTGAAGAAAATAAGTTTTTTTTATACTTAACAGAAAATAAGGCCAAAACAGCACATGAAAACAAAAGTGTGTTCTCTCTCTATGAACGAGTGGATTTCAGGTGACAAAAAAGGACACATAAGTGAATTTTGTGCAGCATGTTTTACAAAAACTATTTGTTTAATACAATTTATAGTGATATCAGATTATGGAGAGATGTCTGGAGATTATGTTGATATAAAAATACGTTTTAGAATTTAGAAAAAAATCCTAACTTATGCGCTTTTTTGTGCTAATTTGCAAGTCCAAAGTTAACTTCACGATATGATATATTAATTTAAGTGGAAGGATGGATTTCAATTACTGGTCATTAAATGTCTTATTTGTTTTAAGAATTATGAATTTGCAATAGATTTTTTAACAACAGTAATTCACCATTTTCTCTATTCCATAAGATCCTCTCATTCACCTGGCCCACACTAGGAGTTCATGATAATGTTCATCATGGTCTTGCTGGTCTTCTTGTTGGCATACGGTGTGGCAAGTCAAGGTTTGCTGTACAAGAATGACACTAATGAGGACTGGAAGGTCTTCAAAATATTCTCTACTTTCCGTACTGGCAACTTTATGGGGAGATATAAAGCTACTTGGAAGAGATTGAAAGTAATAGCTCCATCTTTTTAAACCGTCAGATTTGTTTCATTATTATATGTTGTATATGTGATACTGGTGAGTGATGGGTGAAGATTTCAAAGCATTGGAATTTGTTGCAGGACAAACTACGATGATTTCTGGTAGGATTTTCAAATTTTGCCTGGACTCCCTGTAAACAGCCAGGGAATCTAATACATACACAGAGTGTTGTGATCTACACATAGGACCATCTGTTTGTTGTCCGTCTCCGATGGAACTAGCTGTCGATCCACCTACTTGGACCAGGGGGATGGGTTTTGCTCAAGAAAACAAGAACATTTTTCAGCCTGTTGGGCACGATCCCACAACCTTTTGATTGACAGGTCAACACTTTCTCTCTCTATATAATGGGACCTGGACCATTGAGCTCCGAAGAGCCCTTGAAATGGTAAACATCAATGCCTGAATAGCCTTAGCTGGCAGAGGCCAGTCATGGATACCCGCTGCTCAATTCCATGGCGATCGTGGGACCCCATAAATGCATTGGGTATAGAGGATTCCCCGTTTTGATGCCAAAACGTTGGTCATCGGGTGAAAAGATCTGTCATTCTGGGCCAGGCTCTCCTAGACCTGTTGACTGCCGTGGCGGGACAGGAGGGGTACATTGGTGGGGGCCTATTGAGGATTCAATTTATATTCCTGGGATGCATTTAAGGGGCACATTAGATCACTATTTAACAGACCCCGTTTACACCAGGAATTCTGTCGCACCATGCACACACAAATCTTCTAGGTGAGGAGCAATCCAATGGGCGTGGGGGTCGTTGTCCACTTGCCAGACTACCAACAGGTCTGTTGTCAGGACATATGCATAAGCCTTTTAACAAAATTTAGTTGTTTTCTTAAGGGAAGGGCCTCTTAATTAGGCTTCTGGGGCGATGCAACTTTCTCACCCCCTCCACCCACCTTGTCATGAAAAGAGATCACCAAGCTTACTACACTACTGTGTGACTGAGGAAGGGCGGTTTTGCCCGAAAATTTTCTGTCTTTGTACTGTCTCTGTTCATTCTACCTATTAGGCCTTCATATTCAATTTCATATTTAGTCTTTAAAAAGGAGTGGTAGTGTGCTCATGGTGCTTGTGGCTTTCCCTTCCTCCTTGCTCCTTGTGAGATGCACTGCAGAGCTGTTTTTGTAATACTGGTGACATTTTTTTGTTGAGAGTATGCCCTAACCACCTCCATCTTCTTTGACCTATTTCTGCTTCTAGTTATTTCTGGTCTGTTCTGCTGGGGGTCTTCATTCCTAATTGTCTTGGGCCATCTGATTTTCTTTACTTGCATTTTTCTCGAAATGTAGTTTTCACACACTAAAATTTTATCTCCTCCGTCATTTACCGATTTGATTTGTAATATATTTGGCACACAGGTTCCTCTTGTCAGTGTTAATTGAATGACTTTGATATTTTTTTGATATCTTGTAAACTTTTTGAGAATATATTTTTGGTAATAAAAATGCCATTTTTGTACGATATATATATATTTTAAAAATTCATTAAACAAAACTATCCAAAATATTTAAAACACCCGGTGTCTTTCTTTACATATATCTTTAAATATCTATTCAATATCTAAAGAGTGACACCGGTGTTTTTAATAATTAATGGAAAAGATGATCTGCACAGGTTTTGAGTTATTTTATTCATAACTAAGGGAGGAGATAGATTTGAAAATTGGGTCAAAATCCAAGATGGCGTCCGTTTTTATGGCGACCAACTTTTCAATGATACAGGATGACTGTATTTTGACAGTTACTCATATATATACAAAAAGCAAATATCCAAACTCAAAAAGCAAAAATAGTCACTTCAGGAGGCATTGATAAACAATAACATCTACATAATGAATCAAATTTAATTTATCAATATTAGTTGAAGCGAAAGGGATCAACAGCTTTTTTATACACTGTTCAAGGAAAATGATTGAAATCAAAACCAGACAAAAATCTATGCCTTTTTCTATTTATTTCAAAGCCTTTAAAAAAATAAACCAGAAACTTGTGATAGATGGAGAAATGATTTTAGAAATTGATATAGTGACTGTGAGCTTTGTTGATCACGAAGAATTATCATGTTAAAATTTTGGAAAATGCATTCTCCCAACTTTTATTTTTACGTATAATCTACAGCTGATGAGACATGCACAAATGCTTTAACCGCTGCCTTTAATGGGACTCTGTTGGATGAAAACAACACATGTCGATCCTATCATCCTTTAGTTCCCATCCTTCTAGGTCTCTATCTGTTGATAGGAAATGTGCTGTTGCTTAATCTCCTCATTGCAATTTTCAGGTAATATTGACATGTACAATCAATCTAAAGTATGGGAAGAATTGAACTTTTCCCATACATTTTTGTATCTTAACCCTCTCATGTTCACATTTATCATTTATGAAGAAATTTAGCTCCACCTGTTTTTTGCATACTTAATGACGTCACTCTTTTGAAGTTTGTAACATACCAACGCATTTTGAGGTGAAACTCTGCCTTCCTCTGCATTCATAGGCTTATTGTGTAGTCTCCCAAAACTTTGGGATCAAACTTTCAATTCATGTCTCTGATTGGTTTTATGATCTACAACCCAAGAAAAGATGACCACTCAGGAGACAGCATTTTTATAAACCGTCCTTGCCTTTTATTTTGAGTGCTGGAATACTTTTAGTGGGCCTGGAAAGTAAGGATAAAAAATGCTAAAATGCTTGCTATTTGGTTTTGAGGAGTCAGGTTGCATTTATTGGTCTTGAATTATAAAGATAAGAATAATGATAGCAAAAACTCCAAAAATTATCCCATAAATAATTAAGTTATTTGAATACAAACTTGTTGAAAAATTACACCTAAATTATTTTTTATTCTAGAATTGTGACTTCTCATCCTGTTTTGACGGGACTGATTTCATTCTCTTTGAACATAAAATTGATTATTTTATACTTTTAACTTCATCCGATGATTATGATATGTTCGCATTTAGTACCAGTGTAGGTGCGAATTTTACGGAAACTATTCACAATACTGAAGGCGATGCGCTTCGCGCTTTCCCCTAATCTGAAGCTACCTGCATTCAAATATATGCCCATCATTTGTCAGACTTCCCAAGATAAGCTCTCGTCTCAGGTCATCTGAAAGATCAAATGCGCCAACTGGTCTATGGCCCTTGTTTATGTAGATTGTGTAGGTTTATTTAAGTTTTTAACAATTATTTATTTTCCACCGGGCAGTGGACAGGTAAGCACCTGTATGGGGAGTAGATGATCTCGCCCTCCACGAATCTCCTGTTGCCTTGCAGGTCAGTCTTGGCTGACCAAAGGATAAGGGAGTTAACCCTGACAGAAAACAACCTGCTGCCTTGCAGGTCGGTCTTGAATGACCAAAGGCTAAGGGAGTTAACCCTGACAGAAAATAGCAAGGCCTGGTAGGGGTTCAAGGTGGCAGCCCCACCATGTACCTAGGGTACAGTGGGCTTATCCTGCTTATCCGAAACTTAACTGATGCAGAGAAATAAATATAATATAACCAGCTTGACCTTTCAACGATGAAAATGGAAATGAACACGGACTGTGATTTTTGGAACATCGAACGTTAGGGCACAAATGGATAAGAGTTAGAATTAGTTGAAGAAATGGAAAAATTCAAAGTAGACATTTTGGCTATTACAGAAACAAGGAAAAAGGACAAGGAATAGAAAATGTAGGACCAAATCATATTTCAATCTTCTCAGGAGTAGATGTCAAAGATGGAGCTAGAGCAGGAGTAGGCCTCCTAGTGCATAAAAGGCATGAAAAGCTACTAGAAAGCTAGAAATTTATAAGCCCACGGTTACTAGAGGTAAATATTAAACCAAAAGGAAAAGAAATTAAATTATTAATAGCTTATGGACCAAACGAAGATGCCACTAAAGTGTGACTTTAATGTTAACATCAAACTCAAGAAATTTGGCTCAGAAATAACAAAAATACAAGCAACTTACAAAGCCCTGAAAAGGTGCATCAAAGTAATTTTTCTGTATAAAATCAAAGATAACTTTGAATATTTTAGTCCAATAGAGTAAAAGCCAAACTGATGTGACTTACTTAATTGTTTTTAGTTTTCACCCTCATAGACGTAAGATATCATTGTCAGCGCTTTCAAATACTGCCCATTTCGATGTAGATGATATTAATTGACTCAAGACTGTTAGGTGACCAGTAAAATCTACATGCTCAGATGTGTTAAGCTTGTCAGTTTAAATATGAGAGAGTTAAGTGAGTTATGAACAGTATAGGGGGTGCTTTTTCTAACTATTTTGATTTTCTTTTTAGGGCATTGAGAAGATTTTCTGTCGTGAAATTATCTTGCTAAATGTTTGCTTTTTTAATATTGATTAGTAAGAAAATGCTTCGTAACATTTAAAATGATAGTCACACCAAAGAAGGTTTGTGTTTTTTTTGTTAGACAAATGCTTATTCAGAAATATATTTCATATTATATTTCAGTCATGTGTTTGAAACAGTGGAACAGAATGCAATAGAAATATGGAAATTTCAAATGTACTTTTTGGTCATGGAATTTCAAAACAGACCTTTCCTGTATCCACCATTTTGCCTCTTCTCTTATATTGGCTATTTCCTCCAATGGAGTTGGTCATGTATCACGTGTAAGAAAAGAGAAAAAGGTAACTTTGACTTTACATCACAGAATTACAAATAGATTTATAATTTGGTGGAGGCATAACATGTGTGTTCTGTCTTTATTGGTGGAGTTGTCACTGATTATTGTTTATCGCCTTTGGATTGAATAGTTTATTCCCTTCACATTGATACCCTAAAAAAGTTCAGTATTGAGTCTTTCATTTTATAAGATTTTTTTAAAAACAATGCAGACCTAACCTTCAACACATTTGTTGTACCATAAAGACCAGAAATTTTGTCTAAAGCAAGCAAGTTAGTACTCATGTTAATCATCACAAAGTTTTCCATCCCGAAATTCTACTTTTGACGAACTATTATAAATATTGACTTAGATCGGCCGGAAATTACGAGACACATTTTGCGCACCTGTTATAAAAAAGTACCATCCGAGATGTGTATAAAGGGATCAATAGTAGTTGAAATAGGTTCGACTAAAAGTTTTTGAAAGCCTCTCAAGATTTTTATGACGTTTCAAAATTTACACAATTTTTTTCTAGATTTGCATCCGAAAAAAATATTTGAATAACAGAAAAAATATTTTAAATGCAATTTTTTTTAAATCTTTCTTTTGACAGTGATTTGCATCCTACTTTTTTATTTATTGTCCGATTGCTCCCAATTTTGATATATATATAGCATCTGTGGAGCAATTCAAAATTTCACCCTTCAAATTTTTGCCAAAACAATTTTGTTGTGATTTAATTTGCCAATAAATATATGCATTTTTAAAAAATTAATCAAATCAAAACTATTCAATATATCAAAAATCGTTACTGAGATATTAAACAATGTTTTGTTTTGTCAGTATATTTGTGACTTTATTTTTTTAAAAGACAAAAATTTACATTTTTTGTCATCCTATTTATATGTATACGTAGTAATATGTGTGGATTTCAAAAAGCATGGCACAAAAACTGGTGGAGGAGATAGATTAGTCTATTTTTTGTTTACAATTAAGATGGCGGCAGTTTCTATGGCAACCATAATAAATATTTGAAAAGATTCCACTACTCCCCACTGATTTAGACCCGTTAAGTTAGAAAATAATGTTGACTTCATGGTCTATATGTTTAAAGTTTTATTGTGATAAATAAGGCATATGTTTATGTTTCACATTTCAGATAAACAGTACAGTACTCGTCACATGGAATTCTTGTCCCTTTTTGAGAAAGAGATGATGGCCAACAAACTTCGGTTGATAAAGTCTTCCCAGATGGATTCTGTTGAAGTAAAACTTAACTTCCTTCAAGCAAGGTAGGAGGAGGCAAAAATGAAAATTGTTATGATCCTATCAAATTATTTGCAAATATTAGTGTTTTAAAGGAAAGAAAACTAATACTAGTATGACTTGAGTCTCTTTTTTAAAGTTCTTACTCCCATGGAGGTATTGTAAAACCCTTTACTTGACAAGGCTTAAGGTATTATGTCCAATCTCCAAAGAGGCTAATTGATAGCACTTGTTCATGGATTTACTATATAAATCCATCTCTATTTCTTCTAACAACCCTTAGAGCTAGCATCATACAAAGGATGAAGGGCCAGGAATTCTTTTGATTCCAAGTTTAGATACCCAAATTATCTTTCGATGTTTTGACAATGACATTATCATTCCATCACACTGTTCTTTTCCTTTCTCCTTTAATTTGTTTCCTACCACAGACCTTTTTAGTACAACTGAGAAGTGTTTTCTTATACAGATATCTTTATGTGAAACAAAGGTGTTGGCTACTGTCATGTTACTCTCTACTCTAGGTAAAAGATTTGGAGAAATTGTTGTCTCTCCTCCTTTATCTATTATTAGGCCGCCTGATGTTTCTACATTGTTGCCTACTCTAGTGTTTCAATCTCCTAAAACCATTGGTTCCTGTTTGGGTTTGAGATTCTCTGTAGCTATTTGTAAATTGTTTTCAACGATATATTTTTTCTTTTTGAAGGCGTCTTTGTTTGGTCAATAAGCTATTAATAATTTAATTTCTCTTCCTTTTGGTTTAATGTTTACTCTAATAGCCGGATGTTTCTACATTGTTTATAAATTTCCAAATTCTCCTCTGCAAGCTAGTAAATTGTTTTCAACGATATGTTTTTTCTTTTTGAAGGCATCTTTGTTTGGTCATTAGGAGGCCTCCTCATGCATTAGCTTAGGGAGGCCTCTTTTTACATCTACTCATGAGAAGATTAAAGTATGATTTTGTCCTACATTTTCAATTCCTTATCCTTTTTTCTTTGTTTCTGTGATAGCCTAAATATCTACATTGAATTTTTTCATTTCTTTAGCTAATTCTAACTCTTTTCCCTTTATTGCTCCCTCACATTCCATGTTCCAAAACTCAAAGCCCTTGTTCATTTCCAGGGTCATATTCTGAAGGTATATCCGGATACAATATCTTTGTTTCTCTGAATTGGTTGGTTTTGGGGTAAGCAGGTCATTAGCCCACTATACCCTAGTCAAGTGACGGGGCTGCCACTTTAAGGCCACCTATCGAGCCCTGATTTTAATTTTCTGTCAGGGTTGACTCCCTTACACTTTGGTCATGATTTTCTGTTGGGGTTAATTCCCTTATTCTTTGGTCAACGAAGACCTACCTGCAAGGCAGCAGGAAACGACTTATAGAGGGTGGGGCTGCCTAGTTCCTGTACGGGTGCAATCTTTTGGGTGATTATTTTCATCTAGGGCTCCAACAATTGTTTTGTGAAATGAACTGTTCACGCAGCTGAGAAAAGAGCTAGTAGCAGTCATTGTAGGGGCACTCAAAATAAATTAGAAGAAACAATATAGAACAATATAAAGAATAGATTCACAACTATTATTCATTTGGGAATTCATATAATTTATCTTTGTCGCACTAGGACCAATAAAATGGTGGGCTCTGTATATAAAAAAAGTTATAGTTATAGGGTAAAGTGAGGTCTCCAGTGAATGTGCTGTGCCACTTAAAATACTTTTAAAGAAAGCATACAGCAACTTAAGTCAGAAATTATTTTTCTTTCCACAGAATGGATGAACTAACAAATATGATAGAGGAAGAAATCATTGCTGAACAACATGCTATGATGACAACAAATACTGAAGGAACTTTATTCAATGAAACTCTGGTGTCCATTCAGAAACAGCAGGTGAAAGAGGACGAAGGCAAACAAGAAAATGTACAGGAAGGAAGGACATTTGAACATACCACTAATGACTTACAAAAAGAATCAATGGTACTTAGTATATGACTTATATTAAATGATACCATTAACATGAACATGAAATGAATTTTTGTATTTGTCTGGAAAGCATTATGTATCTTTTATTTAGTCTTAGTCCTTAGTTTTGTAAGATAACGGTGAAGGCTTTCAGTATTAAGAGAATGAAATAATTTTACATGTTAGGACCTTCTTTTTTTTTCAACGTTTCTATTTATATGGTAATTAACCCATTGCTCTTCAATGCGCCCTCTTCGATGTGCTACAAATCCTTAAAGGGGAAAGCGGGTCGTGAACATTTAAAAACATTTTTTTTTGGTATAGACAATTTTTACCACTACCATTGTAAGCTAAAAAATTATTTTAAAAAAAATTATATGGTTGCCATGGGAATGCCGCCATTTTGGATTTTCATTGAGAACATACCTACAGTTTCAATTTAAATAGGCTTTTTTTAGTTTTTTTATCAATCTTGGCTGTAATTTTGCACACATGTTATATCTAGCCGCACCTAGTAGCTCTTTTTGATAAATTAAACTTTTTGATTTTATGAATTAAAAAAAATGCATGGCAACCTTTCCAATTTTTGGTAAATTTAATCACAAATAATTTTTTTTTGCATAAACTTGAAGAGACATCAAAAATCACTACCAAATGAAATTTTGTTTTAAGGTCATAGATGCTCTATACCATAATTGGGGGCAATCGGACAATAAATTAAAAAAGGAGATTGCAAATCATTGTGAAAAAGTAACATTTTGAGAAAATTGGATTTAAAAAAAAAAACAAGTTTTCTGTTACATGAATGTTTTTTCGCATGTAGATTTAGAAAAGAATAGTATAACACTTTGAAACGTCATACAATCTTGAGAGGCTCTCAAATACTTCTTGTCAACCCTATTCAAACTGCACTGGGTCCCTTATGCTCATGTCGGATGGCACTTTTCTTATAACAGGTGCGCTGAATGTCTCCCGTAATTTGGCGTGCAATTTTAGAAATATTGAACATAATTCCTCCAAAGTACATTTTTCGGATAATTTTAGACAAAGTTTCCGGCTTTTATGGTACAACCGATGTGTTGAAGGTAGGCAGAAAAATCATATAAAATGAAAGAATTGATACTGAGTTTTTTTTTTATGGTATCAATGTGAAGGGAATGAACTACTCTATCCAGTGGTTCAATAAACGAAATTTGTCCGATTTCGGGTAAAAATGCCTTCCCCAGGACCCCACTGCCACCCCCCTCCCCCAATGAAAATACCAGTGTAATGTAATGTTGAAACTTCAAAATCTTATTTATATTGCTGCTTTCAGGGAAGTACATTAATGTGGAAGTATCCATTTCTGCAATTGAAATTGCTTCACTGGTTATTGAACGGGTGTATTTTTAAGACAAATGAAATTCTTGACAAGTGTGAAAAGGTAATGAATTAATATGTTGGAGGCAGCACAGAGGCCAATGATTTAAATTTTGATAGTGAATCAAACTTTGTTGTTGAGTTTGAGAATGACAGTCTAGATCTTAACTAAATGTAGATCAAGATGAAAATTTTACTGCTGAATAAAGTCATGATCTTCACCTGAACCATCAACTTCTGAGTGGTCTAATGAACTGAACAGTGTCAAAGATAATATGGACACATATCAGACATGAAACGAAAGAGGAATTAATTCTGAAAATAATAGTATTTCTTTTGAATTAATGGAGAGGTAGGGGGATTTTTTTTTAGTCTGAAGAGATATACAATTTTAAACTTCATAAATGAATTCAGCAGGGCGAAATCAGAGAAACAAATTGTGAAAGTCATTTTTGGAAAGTTAAGTTGCCATGGAAACGGCCACTATCTTGAATTTTTCGTGAAAAACTAGTTCAATTTTGACAATTTCAAAAACAAAGTAGTCCTACAGTTTTCAATTTAGAGGTTTATACTTTTGCACATAGAATTTTCAAACCCAATTTTACGAATGGCTCATATCAATTTGTTTATATCTTGCATACTTTGTGTTTAACAAATTTTTTCAAAAATTGAGACTTGAAGGAAAACTAATTTTTTAAATTTTCCAACAGAAATTCATGAATTTCTCAAAAAGTACAGAAGATATAAAAAATCCCATCTTTAGATATCTTAGTAATGGTACGCCAAGTTTCAAACCAATCCATTGAAAATTGTAGAACTACTTACCAAAAAAAACAGTCAAAAAGGTCAATTTTTAAGAAAATCGTATTTGAAAATATTTTTTTCCGTTATTTGAATGTTTTTCCCCATAAAACCTAGAAAAGAGTAGGGTAATACTTTGAAACTTCTTATCAACCCTGTTTCAACTGCCCCAGCTCCCTTATACAGTAGTCGCTGAAGAAAAGCAAGTGTTCATGCGCACCATGTGTTTATGCAAAATCCCTGAAAGAAATTCAGAAAACAGATCAGAGGTCATACAAATTTTCGGAAAATAATGCTTTGGTTCTTCACAGCTTTGTAAAAGAAGTGACAGTGTAAAGGTAGAGCTAAATCTATCAATAGTTATCATGCTCAAAACAAACCCTGTAACTACGTACACTCGACCTCAAGAGCCAATCACTCATGGTCTATAAACATTAAGCCCCCTCTTTCAACGCGTATGTGCATCATCTGTTACCGATCGTAGTCTATTCAATTCCATTGCATGAATTCTCCGTTTACTGCCGCAGCCAATTATATCGCACACTGGGTTGATTGATAAATTTGCGATCCTCCGAATAATGTCTGGATAGCCAGCCTTTGGCTTTGATCATCAAGAAATCACGAAGACTAGGCCACTAGGAGGAGCAGGATAGACAGTGTAGGCCAGACATGACATAAAACTGTCTGACACCTTTGTTAGACAATGAAGCTAGACATGGAAGAAAATCTGACATGTTTGCCCTAGTCTTAACATTGTTCCCTACAGTGTGCCATTTGTTCTCATGATATTGTTATTTCTGACCACAAAAATCAACAAAAGGTTTGTTTTAAGGCCTCTAATGGATGGATATGTGAAGTTGCAATACCAATAAAAAGTGTGCCTTTATGCGTGTCGACCGTGTCTTCACACACTGTTATTATATAGTAAAAATTCAGAGCAAGATGTGTGTTTATGCAGTTTATGAAGTGTGCATTTATCCAGCGACTACTGTACTCATGTTGGACAGCATCTTAGGACAACAGGTGCACGGAATGTGTCACATATTTTCCTCTTTTAGGGAATGTTTCAGCTTTACAATTATGTAAATTTTCTCACGCACCTTGTCACGAACATCAGGTGTATGCTTTCAGAGCATAAAAAGAGTAGTTTTGGGGTAAAAATAAAATTGTTTTCAACCAAAGAAGCCCAGCTAATTAAAAGACTGAGGTGTAAGTAAGACAGTAAATACTTAGACTTTCATTTCATAGTTACATCCCCTATCGTATTGAGTTTATCTTTGAATAAATGGAATGTAAACAGTGCTGGCCCTATAGATTATCCCCAGCAGACAGCTAGCATTCTGGCTATTTATGGCCGACGCATCTTCAATGAGTTAAACATGACAGAGTAAAAAAGGGAGAAAGTGAAGGTTAGTCTATCAATGAAACATGTCAAAACAATAATTTCACTGTAATTTTCCTTGACAGGCTGAGGATGATAAGAAGAAACGCAAACGTAAAAAGAATAAAGACAAAAAGAGAAAAAGAGAGAACAACAAGTACCAACGATTGTAGAGGAAGATCAGTTCAACATCAGCCATCCAGAACCAGAAAAGAAGAGTGCCCAAGTAAAAATGGCTTTTGAATCTGATGAAGAAAATCAAAGTCCAACATTGGCTTACGGTAAGGCCAAAACTATGACAGAGACTTTATTATCCCCGCCTCTAGGCCTTCCAGAGCAACAGCGACTACCTGAGCCTGCATCCTTAAAAGTTTCAAGTTCTCCCCACTCTCCTACACAAACATCACAGGAACAGTCATTTGGCAGCCATTCTAGAGTTAGGCCAGGACTCATCAGAAGGATAAGTAGAAGGATGGAACCCATTTCAGACTCCGAAGATGAGCCCCTGTTCCTCTTGACATATATTCTCCAAGAGCATCTAGCATCACTGTGATTCTGTGCGATTCAATTCACTGGATCATAAATCAGAAAGCGAGGCAGACAATTCATCTGATGGAGAAGTGATTTTACGGCCAAAACGTCAGCACCGCTTTCGACACAATCAGTCGAGGAGAACAGACTTCAATTCGTATCCCAAACACCTTTAGATTAATCTTTTATTAATCAGTTCTTTACTGCTGAAAAAACAGACCAGATAAGAAAGCTACATCACTTTCTCATTGCTCTAGGTCACTTTCCTTTGTGTCTTTTGATTCTTAAAAATTTACTGTTTCAACTAAATATGATGATAATTCCAAAGCAATAATGTAGATGTTTACAGTGTCATTTTAACTGTTGCTGCATGTATGTACAAATACGTATATATTTTACTTACTTACAAATATTGAAAATTCTTATATTACAAATAATATTTAATTAAAATCATTATCAAACTTTTTCTTAATATGCTCCTGCTGTTACAACTATTTGTCTCTCTCAAAAACAAAGAGCTGTTAACAAAGGTTTATTTCTAATGGAATATTTACTTTTGTTAAAAAAGTAAACATGTAATAAGCAATGCATATTTTGCTTCAAATACTGTTGAATGCAATTGGCTCATTGAAATTTTGTTTTTTTTCCCAACCTTAATCATAACATTTAGACTCATGAATGCTAAATATATGGGCAGTGGGCAGGTGCTTGCACCTATTCGGGGAGTAGACAGCCCCACCCTCTATGAGTCTCCTGCTGCCTGCAGGCGGGTCTTGCTGATCAAAGGCTAAGGAGTTAACTCCAACAGAAAATCAAGTCCTGCTGCCTTGCAGGCCGTTCTTGGCTGACTAAAAGCTATGGGAGTTGACCTTGATGGAAAATCAAAACCAGGTCTCGATAGGGGGCCTCAAAGTGGCAGCCACATCACCTATCTCGGGTATAATGGGATAATAACCTGCTTACCCAAAACCAACGTTGCTGATTAAGGTAAACAAAAAGGTTAAGGAAAGAGAAGAAAACTACTTGACTCAAAATAGAAGAGATAAATAAACCAATAATAAAAGACATTTTGATTTACCTATCTAGGATAGAAAGATTTATCAGTGAAAGGTAAATTGATGTGAATGATAGCACAATAGAAGAAATGCAGCAACTGTATAAGGAAGCGCTCCTCAGTTGTACTGAAAAGGTCTGTGGTAGAAAACAAATTAAAGCAGATAGGAAAAGAAAAGCATGGTAGAATGAGAATGTCGAAAAAAGAAGGAAGTCTGGAAGAAATATTTTCAAACGAACAGGCCAGAAGATATGTAAGATAGATAAGATACCTTTCATAGACCCTTAAACAGAAAATAACAATTTACATTGTGTTTGTTTTCATATTGCTCACAATAAAATAATCACAACAGAAATATTAATTAACATCTGTATATATAAAGTTGTATGTCTCTGCTTATAACTCAGGAACCACTGCACCCACAGCCGCCATATTTCACATACATTTCGCACCTTTAGTGTACATTTTTGCCGTGATTGATATTTCCTTTCATTCATTCTCTATCATTTCTTCTTTCTAGACCCAGTGAGATCTAGTCTTATAGCTATTCTATTTTTCCGTTCTTGTTTCCCATACTCACACCTCTCTCTCTCCCTTTCTTTCTTCCCTGCCTTTTTTCTTCCTTTTTTTTCTCTCTCTCTCTCTATCTCCTTCTCACCTTTTATTACTTACTTTTCATATTTTTATTTCATTATAGATCTGAACCTTCCATTCTCGCTCATTCTTCACATCCCCCTCTACTACGTTTCTTATCATCACTGTCTTTCTCTTTCTTTCTTTTTCCTTTCTGTTTTTTTCTTCTGACATCACATTGTGTGATGCCTGAGGTAGTACTTAGATCTAGATTCTTGATATTTCTCGTTTGTTGTCTGACGAAGGGTTATACCCGAAACGTCACGTGTTTGTTCCTTCTTTATTAGTGGAGTTGTCACTTATTGTCATATTTTGCCATATTTCACAGGCAGATTTCAAATAGTTTTCTTTAGGTTATCAGCAAATCAGCCGTTTAATTAATCGGAAAATTGTTGTCTTGTCTGCAACCCACTCACCTTATTTTACTCATTCCTTCATTTCGGCGTTTTCCTCAAAATGTTTAAAAATGTAAATTGATGGATGGTGAATGAATGATTTATGATAGGTTAATGAATGTGTATGAAGCTAAACTGATTTGTTTATAATTATTCTATCTTTTTAAAATTTTTGATTTTTTTTTATGTATATTGTTTCACCACACTGTTTATTTACCCACCTTTGAATTTTTGTATACTTCTCCTAAAATCTAAACATTTAATGATTAACTAAGTTAAATTTAAAAAAAATTTAAATGCACTGATGTATTCTTTTATTTTCAAATTGAAATTGTGAGAACACAAGTATAATTTCCTTTTTTAAAGGATCAATAAAGTTGATTGAAATTGAATTTTTCAGTCATTAGATATGCAATGGAAAGCCCGTCTAACCTAAGTATCGAATACTGTACCAGTTCTTCATATCACCCTTCACTCGATAACCTATTGAGTAGTACATCTTTAAAACAAAAAGAATCTGGTAAAAGAGTAATCATAATCATTATTCTCTACGGGCATGCTTGTCTATATATACAAAGCTGAACGTTTCTAACTTTGATCGCTCATAACTCAGGAACCATTGCACCCACAACCTCCATGTGTCGCATGTAGATTCCTAATAGCCTACTTTAGGTTATTAGTAAATAAACTCTTTGATCAAATCAGTATTTTAATTGATTGGAAAAAGATTGTTTTGCCTGCAATCCACAAAACTTTTTATTGCTACTAGATTTAATTTCTCGACTTGGGTCATTACTATAAAAAGTCCACACAACTTCAGTATGGAGTACTATTTTTATCTTATAATCGTACTTGATATCACCCATAACCGATACAGTGGTTTCTGAGTTAACCGCAGTCAAAGTTCAAGGGATCCAGCTCTATAATAAAGAGAAATCATAATCCAACATTATTTTTTTACTGGCATACTTGTTACATGATATTATTGTCATACTCTCTCTCATTTAATCATAGACCTCTCACTTTCGTAATGTTAAAGACATAAAAAGAATCACAATTCTGTATGGCAAAAGGGAGAAATTGATTAAAATAACAATGTCAAGATGTTTTTTATGTTAAAGCCTCCCACTCCTACTACTTGTCTAACTCTAAAGTTGGGAGTTGAGGACATGAGACTCATCCTATATGATTTTAAGTAATTTTGAGTCACATACTTTATTTAATACAGCATCAAAAAAAATAGTTGATTGTCCTAACATTTTAGAAGCATTGTTTTAAGCTTTACTGATTTTTCCTTGTCACCCTCTGTATTATTGCCTCCACATGCAGTAAAACAGAAAGTTAATACACTCATTACGCGTGTGTTGAAGAACAAAGACAGTAATGTAGTATCAATGTGTAAAATGTACAATTTCCACATGAAATACATTCTCCTGTTAATGTTACAAAGCATTCTTCTTAATTGTGGCCACCATTCTAATTGTTCATCAAAAGCTATACCAAGATATTTATATTCTTTGACATTTCCAACAATTAAAAAAATAATCATGATTTTCATTCTAAAGTTAAAAATTATTTCTTTATTTTTTTTCATGTTAAATTGTAAAAAGTGTTCATCACTCCAGTGGACAAAATTATTAACTGTTTGTATATAGTTTGTGATATCTGCTTCTGTAGTAACATGTGCCTGATTTGACGTGTCATGAGCATATTTTATCAAATAAATGCCTGCAACAGATGTCTTACAGTTTTTTGTGTAGATTGAAAACAAGACAGGTGCTATAACACCTTACCTTGAAGTGTACCCGTGTAAGGGATAATATCAGAAGACTCATACATATTGTTTTCTGATCTTACACAAATATACTGTGGTCTCTGTCAGACAATAGGATAGATTATGTCGTGAGTAAAATAATTATTGCAAAAGAGCAAGTGAGGAAAGCAAAACATGAACAATGGGAACAGTTTGGACAAAGACTTCAAGCAAGCCACCATTATTACCAAGGAAATCAAAGCTGTTCTGGGGAGCAATGAAAAGCCTGAGAAATACCAAAGTACGCCCAATTCTATGTGTATGATTAAACATTCTAGAATCTATTCTGCACCGGATGTAGATAGAGCTAGCTCTAAAATCTAGATCTAGATTATTAAAGAAAGCCTACTGTCTCAAGTCTAGTTCTAGAATCTAGGAATAGTAATAGTATAAAAAGTAATTCTAGAACTTCATCTAATATGTAGAGATATAGAGTAGAAATTGTAAGAAATGAAAAACCTTGAGTCAAGATCTTCTAGCTTTAAGATCTTCTAGAATCTAGGATCTTGAAGTTGATCTCTAGAATATCGATAGATTCTCACACCGGTTACTCAGTTTGGAACTCCTCCCCTAGATTAGATTATTGAAACTTACCATTGTGACACTAAATTCATAAGAGTCTGTAGAAACTGAAACAGTGACGATATTGAGGTGTCAGGTGAGATTTTGAATCCTTGAATTGTCTTGCACGATTGATATTCACAGTAACTTAGTGAAGGCCCGGAAGTGAATATCAAACCTACTGCTACTACCGATTGTCATAAACAGATTTGACTGAAAATAAAAGCATCATTTGCAAATACAACATAATGAAAGAAATCACTAATTCAACAAATGGTATGTCTAGAACATGAACTGATGACAGCCAAAACAGCTTGTGAAATTTCAAGCAGTTTTGTACAAGTGTTGTGTGAGAGCCTATTCTGACAGCATGAAATGCTATGTCATAAAGTTCAGTATTAATGAGCCTCATGTTAGTTCACACATTTTTTGTGTAAACTTAATCGGCTTTCAAAATTTGAAGAACTTCCTAAGAAATAATAATGACCTTGTAGTAATTGTAGGCATCGATGAACATGTGGAATCTAGTTGTTTTGTCATCTCCGTCTTGTTGTAATTAATTTAATTAAATAATTATTTAAATGCACATGATGTCTTCTTCATCTTTGTCTTGTTTTTAGTCCCTTTCATTCATATTAATCATATAATCATGATATTCATCATCATTTTTTTTTCGTCTTCTTAGTTGTGGTCCCTTTGTCATGGTCTTTTTTCTTTTTCTTCCTTGCGTATGTAATCTTGACATTATTACAATGTTTATCGCTAATTTTTAAATTGAATTTTAAAAAATTTTAATATTGGCATCAATCTTCTTCTCCTTCCTTGTCTTTATTATCTTCTTCATCATCATTTTGGTTTGTTTTTATCTTTGTCTTCTCTTTTTGATATAACAATATAATTTCTTGTTAGGCCTACTTTTATAATTTCTGGATCTTATCTTATTTTGATAAGCAGTTCCATAGTCGGGAAACATACTACTACTTTCCCTCACCCTGATTCCCCCTCCCCCATCTGTCCAATCATTATGCTTCCTCACCCTTATCCCATTTTTGTCCTCCCCCCACTGCTGATCATTTGATTACAGTTTGCAACTACTGTCGGCTTCCACACAGTCAGTAAAAAGGCATGACTGCAGATAGAGCGGAAACAAAGCTATTTTGGTTAATTAATTACTTTGAGTAATTCCATACAAAATTTCAGTTCGATTGATCGCTTAATATGGTCAGAGGACATGACAGAAAATAAGTGAGTTTAAAAACAATTATATTATATATATATATATATATATATATATATATATATATAAGTCTAGTTTGCTAGAAGAATCTGATGATGATGATGATGATGATGATAATGGACCTTTCATCCCCGTTGTCAGAGTATAGGCCACGGACGAAGACATCTCTGTTCTCTGATAGCTTCCTCATCTTGTTCCATAATATTTCCCCTCTCTCAACACATCTTTGCTATGGCTCGTGGTCTCATCAACTCTTCGGGCACCCAGAGGATTCCAAATAGAGCTTTCTTGGCTGTGCTTCCTTCCGGCCTACTGATTGTGACCTATCCATCTTCACCTTCTTTGGCCTACCACTACCACTGTATCAATATTCATTTCGGTAGGTTTTCTTCCACACTTCTTTTTTACTTATCTTGTCTGGCCATTTAATTTGTATAATTTTACTTAACATCCATTTACAAAAGTTTGTGTCTTGCTTGTGTTTGTTTTTGTCATGCTCTATGTTTCACCGTCATAAAGTAATACATATTTTACATAATAATAATAATAATAATAATAATAATAATAATAATAATAATAATAATAATAATAATAATAATAATAATAATAATAATAATTGATATAATTAATAATTTATACAATGCCAATATCCATATTATGATAACATAGTACACGCCAGAAAATAAAAAATAATTAATAATGCATCACAAACATAAATACACACTTAAACTATAACAATCACACATTTAACTTAGTGTATGGAATGCAGAATGAAAAGGTTCTGTTTTAAACATGGAGTTGAACAGTCTGACTTATGTTTTGAGTTTCTCATCTTTCCAGATCTTCTATGCAGCTCTCGCTTTCCTGATTCTTCCTTTAATATCAGCCAGTGTACAGCTTGTATTTTCCATAATGGTACCTAGATAATAGAAGGTGCTTGTTTCTTGTATTGGACTTCTCCCTATAAGTATAGACTCCTCATTAAGAATTATTTGCTTTTGATTTTCATTATTTTTGTTTAGTCTGGGTGAATTTTCAGTCCAAGCCAAGAGATTTTGATATCCTTTCTAATTCAGAGGTTTTTCTCTGTATCTGTTGTTTGGTATGCGCCATCAGGGCCATATCATTGGCAAAATCTAGGTCATCTAGGTATGACTACATGGTCCACTGAATACCGTCTTTTCTTCCAGCTGAAGTTTCTCTCATGAGCCAATATATTGCTAAGACTAAGATAAAAAAGAAAAGGGGACAATAGCATCCTTGTTGTACTCCTGTTTTGATGTCAAACTGCCTAAGAGCTGTCCATTTTGTACAACTTTAAATTTAAAATAAATGCCATTGTACATGCTTTTGACTAAATTTACAGTTTTCAAGGGTATTCCGTTAATGCCTCATTATTTTCCACAAACTGACTCTATCTATGCTGTCAAAGGCCTTTTCGTAGTCTATAAAATTCATGAGTGCGGATGTATTTCATTCTATGGATTGCTGTATAATTATTTTCAATGAAGCAATTTGGCCTGCACATTATCGGTTATTCCTGAATCCAGCTTGTTGGTCCCTAAGTTTTGGGTCAATGACGTCTTGAATTCTGTCAAGAATTAGTCGGCTTAAAATTTTTCTTGGAACACAGAGTAGGGTTATACCTCTATATTATTACAATTACTGAGGTTATCCTTCTAGGGGATTTTAATGATATGCCCTTCTTTTAGTCTCTCAAAAATGGCTTTATTGTTCCAGACTTTGAAGATTAGTGCATGGAGGATTTTTGCAGATGTGTTCACATCTGCTTTCAAAGCTTCTACTGGTATGCCATCCAGTCCAGCTGCTTTACCCAAGTTGAGTTTTATAATAATTTGAGCAACTTCATCCATGGTGGATGGTTTGCAGGAGGTCTTGTCGTGACGGTAAAATTTCCTGCCTGGATTCTGAATCTGGTCTGTTAATAGTCTTAAGTTAAGCGAATTTTCAAAATGTTCAGTCCACCTTTTAGTTGATCTTTTGAATAAAAAACTGTATTTCCATTTGAGTCTTTCATTGGGATTTCTAAGTGGTTACTTCCTCCTGATATCAGTTGTGATACTGATATGCGATAGAGTGCGTCTGGGCATCCATGTGATGTCACTTTTTTGCCTTTACAGTGAGTTCATTTTAGACATAATTCTATATATCCCGTTTGACTTCAGAGATTCTTCACTTGCTTGACAGCTTTTGAGTACCTAACTTGTGCCCCTGCCTTGTCTTCCCTAGTACGGCAGTTGTTCATGATGTCTTCTTTTGTCTTCTAGTTCTAGTTTCTATTTTTATTAGAGATTATTGTCTGATCCATTCTTTATGTTGATATATCATTTTCCCTATAACATCTTGACAAATAGATTTATACTATGTTTTTATCTTATGCCAATGCTCTACATTATCATATTCCAGTAAATTGTGAAAGTGCAGGGCTTCAAATATAATTTTGAGCTCTAGTTGAAATTCTTCCTTCTTTGCAGCTTACTTCATACTTGATCTGTTTACTATCAGAATGGCTCATTAAAGTTTTTCAGTCATAGCTTCAGCTTCGCTTTAAGGAGATAATGATCAGTAGCAACACTATGTCCTCTAACGATCTACAGAATTCTTAGAGTTTAGAGATATCGATTTGGTTTCCTGTGACTCTGCCACCGTAACACTAGTACTAGTAATAGTAATTTTACCCTTTAAAGGCGTAAAACAAAGAGGGTCAAATTTGTACTGGTCGGTATCGGCTTAGATCAACATTTAGGCGTGAGACGAAAGAAATATATCCACAATCCCTTACCCTAAACCCCCATGGGGCAGATGGATGGGGTGGGGGGAAGGTCAGGAGTGCGGGATAGGGCTCAAAAGTCTGACGTCCTTCCCGTGACAACCTCGACCTCTGGTTCTAAACAATGAACCAAAATGGCGGCCATCATGCTGTTTCTCTATACGCTTTTATTTGCTTTCGTTCAATGCTTTGTACCAGGTAGCAATTGTCAGTCAACGTCATCAATTCATGGCCTACGCTGACTTATGCCTTCTTGTCCTTTGCATTATCATCTACGTAATGAATTAATGAATCCAAATGAACTTATAATATTGACATTTTGCAAGGTCTTCTACGGAACCAGTGCACGATCAATTTATTATTGATGGACCACGACTGCATCTTCTTCTGCCTACTATATATCACTATATACAAATAACCGATGCTGTATTCTAATAAAATATGTTTTGCTACTAACAATCCCATCCTGTATACGTTTTATTCTAAGGAATTCAGTTTACATGCCTAACATTACTTAGTAAACGCTACAGGCAGCTGTATTGTGTACACTTTATAATTTATATGCTCCCAAGGACTTTGAATATTTTTGTTTGTTTGTTTGAAATTGACCCTAACCACCACAAGCATTAACCTCGGGGCTATTGAAGAGGATACAGCAAGATGAAAGACATTAAAAGAGTCAAGGGAAAGAAATAGGACCTACCAGTAGCCCCTCCAACCGCCCACGAATGTGCGTGTTTGTGTGTCTATGAATTAATGCTATGGAGATTATAATGTCATTTAAAATGTGTTATAACAGTTCAAGTAATGTTTCCTAAATTTGCTTAGTAAATCTAAGACTAGGAAAAAAACAATTAAAAAATATTTTCCAAATAACCACCGAGAAACAATTGAGACATGGGACATGGATTTTGTTTAATTTTTAAAGGACAGTAAATACATTTCCTACGACAGACGTTATCATCAAAATGTTGAGTTTATTAATAATAGCTTATTGACATAATAATATTATAATAATAATGTTAAGCAAAAGAAAGAGGAAGAGAGGAACTACAGGAGATTTGTAGCAAGTAAAACATATCGTAATTTAATACTAATACTAATACAGAGAATAAAGAGTTCATATCAATGTATTATTAACTGGAAAAGGACAAAATAAAATGTTACGTATAACATCTTCTTGTTTTTATTTATAATTCTTATCTAGTTTTAAATGATTATATTATATTATAACATATCATATAACTAATATCAGTCATCAGCATAATCAAAGGGTGTGAAATGGTCCAAATCTGGGATTTAAAAAACACAACTTACTGGTACTTCTAAACATTGATCTTGTAACATTGTGGACTTCTCTTACTTACTCTTTCTTTGCTATACCAATATTATTATATCTTCTTTATGACTTTGACTTTGTTTTATACGAACATGTATTTTTCTTCATTATGGAAAAACATTTCACTGTTTTTTTCCTTCCTTTCATCATTACTCAATTTGGATGTTTCTGTATAGTCTGCACGGTGATAAGATTCTATTAATTTTGAACAACTTATGACATGGCTAATGTAACTATACTCATTAGTTATACTTATGGCTTTGCCTGAGTAAACTATGTGTATTTTATGACAACATAATTGAAGTGTAAGAATGAAGTCATTCAAATATATATATGTGATAAAATTAAATGTATCATCATGAATAAAATTAAAATACACAAATGGCATTCATTTGTAAACATTGATAATGCATTGCAACTGAACAAACTTAGTTCTAGTGTAATATCTAATAGCCCTAGGTTTTCTTTCAGTCTTTCATTATCATTGTAATCTTTCTTTCTTTCTTTATATCAGTTCCCATTCTACCTTTTGGTGTATGGGTTCAGATGCCCGAGATGATCTTTCTCCAGGATGCCCTGTCCTGGCATTTTCTGTTTCCTTCCAAAAATGTTAAATTTCTATTCTTCAATGCCTCTTTTTTATCTTCTTCTGACTTTCTCCGAGATCTGCCTTTTGGTCTTTTACCTTGGGCTTTAGCACTGTATACTGATTTAGGTATTCTATTATCATTCATTCTGTTTACATGCCAAAACCACCTCAATTGATTTATTTCTACCTTAGTATTTATGCCATCTGCTTTGGTTTGATCTCTTATTGTTGTGTTTCTGACTTTGTCTCTTTTAGTTTTCCTACTACTCTTCTTAGATATTTCATTTCAGCTACCTGTACTCTACTGTATTCTCTACTGTCTAAGGTCCAGGTTTCACCACCATAGAGGAGAGTAGGACAATAAACTGTGTTGTATACTGCCATTTTTGGTCTTTGTTGACAATTCTTGTTTACCTACAAATGCCTTTCCTAGATGGTTATATATTGCACTTGCCTTTTGGATTCTCTGGCTGATTTCTTCTCTTAGTAGTCTTTGTTTTCCCTCCGAGTTAATCATTACTCCTAGGTAATCGTAGCTGTGAACTTGTTCTAAATTCTCCCTGCCCAATTTAAGATTTTGTGTTTTAACTGACCTAGTTACTAGCATTGTTTTGGTTTTCTTTGCATTTACTCTCATTCCTCTTTTATTTAGTTCATTGTTCATAAGGTGATATTCGACTGAAGGTCACTTTCTGATTTTCCAAACAGAACTAAATCATCGGCAAATGAAAGCATTGATACATTTACTGGTTTGATCTTCCACATAGTTACATTCATTTTCTTCATTTTTGAGGATGACTTTGAGACTGAATCCATAAATGTGATAAACGAAAAGAGGACTTAGTATACAACCTTGTCTTACCCCTATATCTACATCAAATTCTGCAAATGTATTTCCAGCTACTCTCACTGCACATGTTGGTTTATTGTAAAACTTTTAATGGCTTCTATTAAATTTTGCTCTTTATTTTGTTCTTTTAAGGAATCCTCCATAGTTCGTCCCTCCTCAGTGTCAAATGCCTTTTCTAGATCTATAAATCACAAGTGCAAGTCAATGTTTCTCTCAAGGAATTTTTCTATTATTTGTCTAATTGTAAATATGTGGTCTTGTACACTTCTTCCTGGTCTAAATCCACGCTGATGCTCTTCAATCTGATCCTCTACTCTTTTCCTTAGTCTCATTTTCAGTATCCTGGCATACACTTTTCCTGGTACCGTTCGCTAAGTAGTGATATCCGTCTATAGTTTGAGCATTCCATAGTCGATCCTATCTTATGTATTGGTATTACCGTTCCTTTTTTCCATTCGTCTGGCACCTGTTTGGACGTCCATGCTTGTTGGCATATTGCATGTAATAGTTTATCTGCCTCTCTCCTTGGTTTTTAATCATTTCTGGATAAACTTGATCTGCTCTTGTGGCTTTTCTAATTTCACTTTTCTTATAGCTGTTTGGATTTCTTCCATTGATATATCTACATCTTCAGCTGTCTCCTCTGGATTACTTGTTACTCTTACTAATTGATCTTTACTTCTTGTTTCATATTTCTGGAGGGATTATGTAATTGGTGAAAATGCTTTCTCCATGTTTCCATGATTTCGCTGTCTTCTTTCACTATTTCTCCTTTGGCATTCTTAATTTGTCGTATTGGGCATGCTTTGGTCTTTCATTGTAATCCTTTAATGTTATTTCTATCATTTATGTTTTTTATTCATACATAAAATAAACAAATGACAAGAAGGGGAGAAAATATATTACATGTTACCAATACCATGACGCTTCTTTGTTAGTTGATTGCATGTCTTTTTAATATTATATTTTCAACTATGAAATACTCAATTAAGTTAGTTACTATTTTAAAAATAATGAAACAAGCCTTTTGCAACTACTCTAATTATTGGTATAGGTATTCTAAATATAAATCATGTTTGAAGTCGAAGCAATTTTTGATTAGTATTATGTTCAAGTTCAAGTTTAACTTTTGAATGCCTAGAGGTACTAGGTTATCATTGTCGCAATAGTATGCATTTCTTTTGATTTAGTGATTTCTGCTCTATTTGATGCTTTGATGTTAACTAAGCTGGGAGGAATGTAATGTATGAAAGTATAGTTAAAGTAACATTATGCATGTCCACTATTAAGATGCATGTATGAACTACATTGCTTTAATGTTATTTTTTGATGACTTCCTGTAGCTGTCAGTTGAATAAAGTTGCAGCCATTTTACAAGAGCACACTTGCTTTTGACTTAGTAATTCCAATCTTTACACATATTGTTTTGTAACAAAAAGTTACAACCCCAGCATAACAAAGGGGATATAATATGTAGAATATAACCTAACTTATGAAAAGAAACTTTTGAAAAAGTTAAAAGTGTTTCAATTTCATATTGATTAATAATCATAGATATAGGCCTACATATTTGATGATTGATTTAATTTACAGCTTATGACATTTTTAGATCTTCCCAATAAAACAAATAATAAGAAAAATAACAGAATTTCATCTTAAAATCAAAGTGATGAAATACATGTATGTTCATCTGACTTTTAACCATTTTGATATATTCAAACCTTTTCTATTCAAAATATCAAATAATAAAATGATGAATAAGAACATGAAAATTGAAATAAAATGTTTAGACAAACACAATAGGATAAAAAGAAAACACTCTGTAAACACAAGGCAGAATCGAACCCGCAACCTCCGCATCAGCACTCATGCCTCGCCTTGTTAATGAAGCTGATTTTTTTAAAGGCATGTAGTAAGCATGGTTCGTAGTGTGCTTTCTTTCAATGGCAAGGCAATGGGTGGCGAAGAAGAGGTTGCAGGTTCGATTCTACATGCTCGTTTGGGACCGCTCTTGGCCCATTTGAAAATTATCCTGAAAAGGACATTAATAAGAGACACATATTATTAAAACACTGCATGGATCAATTGAGTGGCAGCATGTCAGCACTGTACTCCCACTTTTAGGCAGTCACAAGTGGTCTGTGATAGTGATATGTCCAATTTATCTTTCAACAAGACCTGAAAAAACAAAAAGATTAACTGTCAATCTTTCATTTAACAGAACCATCACACCCTGAAGCAATAAAAACACTTTTTACATATTTATATATAAAATTAGGTCCAATTATTGAACTAAATGTACACATATTTTAAAAAGTAGCTATAGATATCAACTTTAATCATAATAATAATAACATTCTTTCTTTCTTTATCAGTTCCCATTCTACCTTTCGGTGTATGGGTTCAGATGCCCGAGATGATCTTTCTCCAGGATGCCCTGTCCTGGCATTTTCTGTTTCCTTCCAAAATGTTAAATTCCTATGCTTCAATGCCTCTTTTATATCTTCTTCTGACTTTCTCTGAGGTGTGCCTTTTGGTCTTTTACCTTGGGCTTTAGCACTGTATACTGATTTAGCTATTCTACTGTCATTCATTCTGTTTACATGCCCAAAACATCTCAATTGATTTATTTCTAGCTTAGTTTTTATGCCATCTGCTTTGGTTTGATCTCTTATTGTTATGTTTCTGATTTTGTCTCTTTTAGTTTTCCCTACTACCGTACTCTTTAGATATTTCATTTCAGCTGCCTGCACTCTACTGTCTAAGGTCCAGGTTTCACTGCCATAGATGAGAGTAGGACAATAAACTGTGTTGTATATTGCCATTTTTTAGTTTTTGTTGACAATTCTTGTTTATCTACAAATGCCTTTCCTAGATGGTTATGTATTGCACTTGCCTTTTGGATTCTCTGGCTGATTTATTCTCTTAGTTTTCCCTCTGAGTTAATCATTACTCCTAGGTAATTGTAGCAGTGAACTTGTTCTTAAGTCTACCTGCCCAATTTAAGATTTATTCAGCAACGACGTGATTGATTGCGCCGCCATCTTGTTTCATTGTTTAAAACCAGAGACGATGTTGTCACCACGGCCTGTGTGACGTCGCGGCTTTTGAGCATAGGAATAGGATGCATTTCTTCCATCTGTAATGTAGATCTAAGCCGATACCGACATCGAGTACAAATTTGACCCGCTTTATTTTACGCTGCTAAAGTGTAAATACCACATTTAACTAGATTGTTAGTGGCACAAAAACTGACAATCCTTTCTCCATTTTAATTCATAGGCCTACTTCCTATTCCGTGTCTGCCCATCGTGTCTTCTAGTTCCAAGGTAAACATTTTATCCCACTTTTGCGTTTGCATCGCCAATGTTTATATCTTGTTTTGGGAGTTTTTTTTCGACCAATGTTTGGAGACGATCATAAAAAAGTCACCCTTCTCTGTATCAGGGTGCATAAATTTGGACACAGTTCGTGTTTATGTTCTGATGCCTTCTTGTAAATTATGCCATTAATATTCTTGGTCCGGCTGCTTCCCAACTTCTAAAAAGTTCTCTGAGCCTATTTGTTAATAACCAAAGCCGCTCCCTCTCTATGTGACCCATTCTCCTTTCCCGAGAAGAGTATTCAATTTTGTTCTCCCGTTCTCAATTTCTTTTGCCCAGTTTGAGTCCAATGTGTTTCACTGATCCCAAGAATACGAATCTTATATATTTTCATTTCCTTTCTAACATGTGCGGTTTTGCCCGTTTTGAACATCGTGCGAAAATTCCGCGATGTAACAAGGAGATATATGTCTGATGGGGGAGAAATCAGCTCAAGGATTCCTTGCGGATTTGCCCGTTGAAGGTCATACAATCTGTAAAAGAAGCTCCTCCTCTTCCCAGACGTTGATTTTTTTCAATGTGTTTGTTTCGTATTTGTGTAACCACTGAAGTTCTACGAGATGAGACGGTTAACCTCATGCCTAACTCCCTAACTTGGAGGGCTGGAATTGAATTTGGAGGTTCACTCCTAGAGAAGTTGCTTCACTAAACTAATGAGGCCTCTCTACCATGGTTTTTAAATCAGAGTTCTCCTCCTAGACGGACTGCTTCACCTACCCGGGTCTAGAAAGTTTCTTTGGCGCTCCCTTTTCGCCATACTGTCAGGTCAGGTCAACAGATTGTGAGATCATCTTGAAAAGGCAACGGTACCATCCATCCATCCATCCATCCTAGCCTCCTCGCTGGACACCCGGCGTTTGGTTCGGAGTGCCGTAGCAACAGCTAGAATTTAAACCCCATACCTGGGGGCCTGTCCGTCATCCACCACCTGCGGACCCGCTGGGTCGGGGTTGATCGCACCGGGCGCTGATATTATACCCAGTAGAAGAATTCGAGCTTCATAAATAGTAGTACAAATACAACGAAGCTAGATCTAGATCTAGATAATAATGTAGATTTAGATAGATGTGTTGATCCAGCACCTCATTAGGTTCCAATTCTAGATTGACACGTAGATTATTTTTTATAGATCTGAATCTAGATTGCTAGAAGTAAGAATCTAAACCTCATGAAATTAAATAGTAAAAAAATCAGAAAACAAAAAATACAAAGCAGAAGAGGCACCAGAGAGAGATTGAGACTGCTAAATCTCAATAAATATTGCAAAAGGAAGCTTGAATTGTTATTACTAATCAATATCATTATAATGAAATCTATGTAATCATTCCATTAATATTAGACCTACGTTGCAATATAAAAATGCTGCATCTCTGAAAACGCCGCATGATCGGCTTTGGCGGGGTCTGCGCTCTCTGAGTGCTTTTAAAAAATATATTTTGTTGTACATGTAGATCTAATTCTTTTTAATAGATATCTACTCTCCAAGAAGGTGGAAATAAAGTAGGGCAGGATGTCAAAGTAGAAACGATGAATGAAATCAAAGTGGGTGGGGTTGGTATCGGTCTGCAAAATGTTTACATTGGCGCCACACAGTTTAAGCAAACAATGAACGAACTAACAAACACACACACGCGCGCGCGCGCACACACACACACACACACACACACACACACACACTCACCCACATCAAAAACAAACATAGCGAATAATCATAATATTGCACAAATTACAGTCATGTCTTGTGAGTCGTCTAGGATTAAGGGCTGTAGCTATTAGTTGGTATTATAGATAAGCCATTATCAGCCCTTTGTTTCTGTTCTAAGCATGTCACTACTGCTCTCTTTCACAGTACATCTTACGTGGCCTGGACTGACTGACTGACTGGAGTAAGAAGCGTGTCGACTCGTCCGATTAGGCGTCGCCGATGTGTGTATGACAACATATGCTCAGTTTCTCATCAGCAGTGCCGAAATAGATATAAGTACGTGTATATATGACTTTACTTTTTCTTTAAATTTTACTTCTTCCTTTTTCTCTCACTCTCTATTTCCCTTCTCCTTCTCCTTCTTAATCTCAATTGTGCATTTAAATGTAAATGCAATACGGTAACGTTGTTAATTTCGTACGGTGGTCACAAATTTTTATGACATTTTTTAAGTTAGATGCACAAAAGCGACAACGAACGAGCATCATAGAACAACAACAAAATCCAAACCAAAACACTAAAACAACGACAACAATATTAAGTAAAACCAATAAAACGAAAAAGATGACAACAGAAATGATCTTAATAGCTAAAACAGAAGAGAAAAAACGTTTCTTTTTTCCTGCAGAGAGAAAAACCCACGACAATAACACTACAATAACAGTAAAACGTGTCAGACCCCTACTAAATCAAGGTTATACATTGTATTTAAAACGAGCAATTTCAGTGTGGGTGTGTGTATGTGTGTGTGTGCGATGAAGACGTTTATAAAATAACTCAAAGGAAAGGATATCTATATTAAATTTTGTTTTGATGTACATGCAGACGTACATGTAGCAGTTTCTGATATTATTATGAATCGAAGCGCAGTGTTTTTCGTCCGTTGATCATGTCCGTCTTTCGATGTATGCAAATTTCTCCGAAGTGCCTCTTTTCAGTTTAATCTATCATGTATGCTGTCGTTTTCCCATACTGGCAGATATTGAAGCAAAAGTTTCCAGATGTTAAAAGCACCTTGATAACGCGAGCCGAACGAACAAAAACACCAATTTTAGGCCTTGTTACGTTATGCTCGTGTCAATGGGTACTGATGCAGAGGACAGTCCTTGTAGGCAATTGGTAATTGGCCAAATGACCAATTATTGAAAGCGTCATTCTGTTGTATGTTGTCTGTTTAAACAAACAAAAGATAGGATGAATTTTGAGACCACAAATGACAATTTCAAGAATCCGAGTAAACGGTCATTTGACGTTCAACATTATTTCGTTTGCTTACTTTTTATCATTTTTCTTCCTCTTCTTTTCCATATTTTTTTTTTTATACCGCACCCCACCCCCTCCCCAAGAAGACATAGTTCTTTATATCCATTTCAATGAGGGTGCGTAGATGACGTGAAGGTTAAGCAAAAGCGATTTCCAAATATGGCAGCACGAGTCCATTCTGAAAATAAAACGAAAAGAAAAAGAAACTGCCAATTTAAAAATAGACAATGTAGTCAATAAAAAAACCTCGGTGGGGCCAAAAATGCTAAATAATAAAATATATTCTTTCTAGACTCTATGACAATCGTCGATACTATGATAATATCATTTATATGACACATCTATTAAAGACGTTTATTGATATGTTTAATTGGCGTAGATTTAAGACATAGACTTAGTTAAGACAAGTTTTAGTCATTATCTATTCACTTTGTTATTAAGACTATAAGAATATAAAGATATAGAATAGATGGAGCAACTTTTCAATGAGAAAACGAACGTTAAGTTTGAAAATGACTTTGCAAAGATGTTGAGGGAGAAGATGGAACACAGAGAGAGAGAGAGAGAGAGAAGATGAGAGAGAGAGAGAGAGAGAGAGAGAGAGAGAGAGAGAGAGAGAGAGAGAGAGAGAGAGAGAGAGAGAGAGAGAGAGAGAGAGAGAGAGAGAGAGAGAGAGAGAGAGAGAGACAGACAGACAGACAGACAGACAGAGAGAGAGAGAGAGAGAGAGAGAGAGAGACAGACAGACAGACAGACAGACAGACAATCAGACAGTCGGACAGAGAGATAGATAGATAGAGAGAGAGAGAGAGAGAGAGAGAGAGAGAGAGAGAGAGAGAGAGAGAGAGAGAGAGAGAGAGAGAGAGAGAGAGAGAGAGAGAGAGAGAGAGAGAGAGAGAGAGAGAGAGACAGACAGACAGACAGACAGACAGACAGACAGACAGACAGACAGACAGACAGACAGACAGACCCAGAGACAGATGCAACAGATAACAACAGACAGAGACAAATGCAAAGATAGAAACAAAGACAGATGCAAAGACAGAAACAAAGACAGATTCAAAGATAGAAACAAAGGCAAAGAGATGGAGAGAGACACAAACAGACAGACAGACATAGACAAAGGGGAGACGGGGGAAGGGGGTGAAAGAAGAAGACAAGATGAGAAAGACATATATTGGGGAGGGGGGGGTGAGGAATGTTTATAAAAGAACTACAGAGAAAGCATAACTAGAGTATGTAGATCAAGATAAGGAAAAATTAATTCAGATGACTGTATATTTGTCTCTTACACTCAACTTCGGTCATGAAATAGCCTGACAACCCTATATTGTAAACAAGAAATTAAAATGGCTTGCCAGAGATTTTGCACATGTTGAAAAATAATAAGAAAGATGAATTGAATTTCTGTGCAGTAGAAAATGAACACTATCATTATCAATACCAATAGATTCCTTAGAACAGAGGAGAAAAAAGAAGAAAATTATGAAATAATATGCACAGAAATAAAGAAGAAAAAACCCACCACAAAAACTCATTGAGCCTTTGCCACATGACCGAACACTCAGTCAGCACAGCTACCATTGACGACTAGATCTAGTGCATGTACTACCAGTGCCAGACAAAACATCATTTATTGCAGAATCAGAGGAAAGTTTACAAACTAAACTTGACGAGGTCGCAGACGAGAGTGCAGCCAAAGGATTAAAACTTAACATAGGAATAATGAAATGCATTGTAACAACGGAGAAATAAACTATTTCAAGATGCAATATTGAAAAGAGAAACGAACGCGCAATTAATCAAATAAGTAATTTCAAGTAATCTTGCCTTGGATGCATGATAACATCAGATGAACGATGTGATAAATGGGTCAGTAGTAAGAGAATTGCAATGGCAAAAGATGCTTTTTTTTTACAAAATCAAATCGAGTAATGAAGAATATACATTTATGAATGGATACAAAAATAAGAGCTTTGAAGGCCTAAGCAGTGCTTATGTATGACTGTGAATGCTGGTCAATGAACAAACAAATAACGGAGATATTAGAGGCAGTAGAAACGTGGTTCCTCCATAGGATACTGAGAATGTCATGGAAAAAAAGAAAGTTAATTGAGGAGGTCCTGACCCTTGCAGGCCAACAGAAGAGCACTTGTAAGAGTTGTTACAAAAAGTCAAATTGTGAAATTCACTAGATATATATATATAGAAAGGAGGACTAGAAGAACTAAGTATGTTGTTAAGAAAGATCTCAAGAATAAAAAACAAAAGAAGACAGAAAATAGCATACATTTACATACAAATTCCCTACAACTGGGCCACAAATAGGAACATCACCAACAATGACTTCATCATATCCTCGAATATCAGAGAAAGATGGAGATCCAGGATCGCCAATACCTACCTCAGACTCGGTACTTGGAGAGATCAAGATATTATAATGGATGAATGATTTGTGACCTACAAGACCTCAGTACATTCATTCTGTGATGTTTCATACATTATTATTGTTGTATTGAATTGTAATAATGAATCTATCCCACCCACCCTTTCCACCCCCACTCACCTTCCCCCTCTACAATTAGAGGGCCCGTTTTATCATTATGTTTTGTAATGCATCAGCGATGCTTTCTTTGAGAGACATTTGTGCGCACAGTAAGTTTACCACGTTTCTTCGACGTTCTGTGTGAAATATAAAAAAAAAAATTGTTAATCATCAATAAATAAATAGAACTTAACTCATATTATCTTTGCGCTTTTTTTTTACTGGGGTGGATGGGGGTCTACTCAAAACATGAACTCAAATCTGAATAAAGATTATACATGTATACATACTGGCATTGACCCTATTTAAAACATTTTCACTTTCATAAGTGAGGTGAAAATAAGATTATGAGTTTTGAATACTTTTTATTAGCATTATACTGTCACACGAGACAATCGTTAAAGGAATACTGTAAATTTTTTGGGCTTTTTTTTTATTACATGACAGATGAAATGAAAATCAAGTACCTGTAAAGAGAAAATCAATGCTGACATATTTACTGGACACATAATTTTACAAGCCAATTATAACACAGTGCATAATGATGTTAAAATATAGGCCTACTAGTGTTAAAAAAAAAAATAATAAGATAAAAAGGAGAAGAAAAAAAACACAACAAAATACACACACCCCCTAAATAAAAAAAAAACAACAACACAGGGTCCTCAGCCTCCCATCCCATACCAGATTTATCAGGTCAAAGTAGTCTCTAGGCAAGCAGAAAAAACTCATTACATCCGTTTGACTAAAAATGCAGGGGACACGTACAGTATGTACAGTAACTACATGTACATATATATGTGTCATCTTCTGCAAGGTGGACTGACGATTATATTCGAGCCCCACTTCACATATTTTGTTTCTTTCCCCCTTGGGTAAGAAAAATTACCATATGCCCACTTGGACAACAAGGGTAACTCCTGCTGCATTTAGCGAAAGCTCGATGAGAGTCTAGATATTCCTTTCTCTAACGAAACTGGAATGCCAGGCTCGACACCTTCAGGTGCCGGTGTGGACGGCACTAAGTTTTTGTTTATTGTCATTTAGTTTGTATCTGAGTTTTATGTCGAAGCCTGTTACTGAAAAAAGGAAAACGCAGCCTTGGATACGTAAGTGCGTGTGTGTGAGAAGATGGAAATAAATTTCTAACTTGATATATTTTCGAACCCAGAGATCTGTGGCAAACTATGAATAAAAAAATACATGTCGTATAAAGTTTTCTTTCAAATGCATCGAAACGTAAGACATGGCTGATTGATCTGACGTCACAAATTGGTACACTTTGACTACCGGTATTTAGACTCACCAGCATTATTTTCTAACCTTTTTCTTCTTTTTCTTTAGGCAGTACTGCATCGTATGGTTTTAATTATAAAATATACATGTAATACGGTTTGCATGTCCATTGTTCTTGATGTAATGTTGACCTACTTGCCATATGATCGCAGCTAGTTTAAATTTATACATATATATGTCAGCTCTGAGCACAATACAAAGCATTAGTGTTGAAGGTAATAAGGGCATGGCGGTAATGATAGCAAAGATACGTCACGCAAAGGATGGGTGTCAGTGTCGATGGGTGTCTATTGATCAATAGAAACACGCCCCAGCCAATACATTCAAGATTGAAGATATTATGTGTAATGCATATCGCTTATAGAAGCACACACATTGGGGCTTTCATTGGAGAATAGTAATACATTGCGGTTACGTTAAAAACATTTACAATTTAACACAGAAGCAACAACAATGACTAGTAAACAAGCGAAAACAAACAAACTAGGAAAATATTCTAATTTTAAAAAATATCAATAATAAAAAAAAAATTAACATAAAACTTAATACATAATAAACAAGATAAATCTAGTCAAGAATAGTACGAATATTTTAATGTAATACAGCGTTATTCTTGTAACATCAACAATCTAGACTCCCCCCCTCCTCTCTCTCTCTCTCTCTCTCTCTCTCTCTCTCTCTCTCTCTCTCTCTCTCTCTCTCTCTCTCTCTCTCTCTCTCTCTCTCTCTCTATATATATATATATATATATATATATATATATATATATATATATATATATATATATATATATATATATATATCTTTTCTCTCTCTCTCTCTCTCTCTCTCTCTCTCTCTATATATATATATATATATATATATATATATATATATATATATATATATATATATATATATATATATATATATATATCTCTCTCTCTCTCTCTCTCTCTCTCTCTCTCTCTCTCTCTCTCTCTCTCTCTCTCTCTCTCTCTCTCTCTCTCTCTCTCTCTCTCTCAATTTCCTACCATACCGGTATTGCCATTGTTCAAATAATTATAGCGTGCTGTGATAAAACACATCGGATTGAGTGCTAGCCAAGCTGAAGGCTGAGTGCAGAAATTACATGTACATTATCTTTTGTAATCCCAATGAGACCACCGCTTTGTGGAAACGACTAATCTCACAAATGGGGCTACAGCTGACACCATAGGTGAGAGACAGGAAATCGACTCAAGGCGCTCATACTATACTGAGAAGTTGGTGCTCGTACGAAAATGAAGTCAACTGAGAAAAGCGTTTGCCCATTGTAAACACACTACGCTGCATTTGTTTCTTTTTGACTTTATTCCTTGGGTGTGGAAATCGTTTTTATTTTAGATCGATTAATATGCGAAGATAATATATTTAGACTGTGTGAAAGTGAAAAAGACTGCAGGGTGAAGAAAGCCAAGAACAGGGACAAAAGGGAAGCCATTGCACGTCGACCTTCAAAGAAATTACACCAGAACAAATAGAGAGGAACAAGAAACAAAAGAATAAGAAAACTGAGGAGTGGGGGGGGGGGAGGGAGAAAAAAAATCCCCAACAATAACAGCTAACAAAAAGAAAACGTGCATGTCAGTTTTCCCTCAGAGCAATTTTAACCTAGATCTATATGTATGTGTGCTATATTGTATAGCAAACTCTTGCTTTCTTAGCTCTTTTCAACACGCTCACTAACATCGCAATTAAATTTCCAGTCTGCGTTCATTGATTGAGCTGTGTAATGTCAATATAATAGACTACAGTATCACCATGAAAAGTTTAAGTTTAAGCTCTCGCTAACATCGTAGTGTCATGGGTGTACAAAAACAAAATGGATTTATATACAGTGAATCCGGTTTTTATTTTTATTACAGAGAGGAGACGCGTAAAGATTAGAAACAAGTTGAGTTCAATAACATCCTTTCCCGATTTTTTAAAGATTCGCATACGACGACTGTGTGAGTATCATAATTAGAGAGAATGGGATTACCACATAAAAAGTAGTGGGGTGGGGTTGCCATACCATTCAAACCAACAATTACTAAATTTTTTCATTGATAACGAAGACGATGGATTAATTTCCATTCTATGCATGAGTCATGTATCTTCTAAACACACAATCATCCTTGTCCCGCCTCATCCTGTGTCACGTGGAAACTTATACTACGGCTGTACACGACAAGCCATCCCCAGTGTTTGCTTTATCGATTAACTGTGTCTTTGTCTCAGTTCAAGGCAGTGGATACTTAAAAAAACATGGCAGATGTAATTATGTTAAAGGCATTTTCCTGTATTATTTCTTCGAATTTGTCTACGATTTAGTATTAATTCTAAATCTGTTTAATTAAATGTTATAATAGGTTGGTTTTTTGTTCAATTCGATTTACTATTTTTAGTTTATAGACTTATCTCTTTGCACCCCTGCGTGTCTTTTCATCATTTAAAATTACCAAAGAACAACCTTTTTTATGCTTTTGACACTTTTGGTTTATTTCTGTTGTTTGCTTTGTCGTATTTTAAAATTTTCAGATAATCAATATTCAAGTTTTACACAAATGAGAGGCACAAGAATGCGATAAACAATCAGTTTAATAACCATATACGTATTCCTACATATATCATATTATGGGCGTTAGAGGATCATGCTGTTTGTAAAGGCCTTCATAAGAGACAACACAGGCTAAGCCAACACTTATCATGGGAAATCATCACCTGCGAAGTTTTCCAACTAACTGTGTAAACATTGCCTTTTTTGTTTTGTTTTTGCTTTGTTTACTCGGGAGCATAACGTGGTTTCTGTTTGTGCAGATGGGTAGGCCTACGTTGCGATTCAATATGAGTCTCCATCAAGCTTTATCAATGCGAGGGACTGTTTAAGAAACATAATATAATGAACATGTGTAAGGGAGTGAATGCCTGGTGTCTCGAATGAAGGAAATTACATTGAATAATATTAGGGCCCCGTAGGAACAAAGACCAGACAATTACAAGGAATAGACAGAAAATAATCCTGGCCACCATGTGGATCAAATTCGCGACCTCTGCGTCACCATCTATCACCTCGCAATGAAAACAAAGCGTGCTACCAACCGAGCTAACTACGCTCCTTAAATGGGTGGGGGGGGGGGGGGACTACAGCTGAGAGCAAAATATTCAATATTTGACATATTATGTTCATACTTCACACATACAAAAGGTATCATGTTGTGATCAACATGAACTAGTTTTTCTTGCTTCTTAACATTTTGCATTTTGGTTGCCACGATAACGGCGGCCATATTGGATTTTACACACTTTTTTTTTCGAATATATCACATATGACAGGCATTGATTTCTTTTTCATTTCCATATTTTCAAATATTTAGGAAAAAACTTATAACATTTTTTCAATAAAAAGAGGGTCTAAAACCACATATAGCTTTCATGTTTTTTTTACTGTCGCAGACCGATTCTAGAAGGGTTATAGCATGTGAAAATGCTAATATCTAAAATTCGATACTTTTGACCCAAACTTCAAAATTTTTGCAGCCGTAACTAGCAGTCATATTCACTGACAGTTCGCTCTCCTAGTGTCCCAGGTTACAATTTTTCTAGATCTAAACCCAATATTATTTTTAAAAACAACCATTGAACATTGACGAATAAATACATGACAATATATTTTAGTATGCCTTTGGAGAAGATCTGGTATATATCTATAATACGAAAGACAAACAGTGAAGCAAGGGCAATGTCGAAAGTTAAGGAATGACATTGACAAATATTAAAGCCTCATAAGAACAAAGACAAGACAAATACAGGGAATAGCCACCATGGCGATCAAACCCGCGACCTATGCGTCGGCACCCATCGCCTCGCCATGAAAAAAACGTGCTACCAACCGAGTTAGCTACGCTTCGTAGCCAGCACAAACTCAAAGAGGGACACACATACACCATAGATCTAGTTGTTCTATAACGCCAAGACAAACGATAGGCTTAAATTGTACAGGTAATCTTCACTTCTAATAAACTTGCCATCTGTTGTCGCAAACCCCAAATGGACTATGTGATCTTCCTGACATCAGTTTGAACCATCATTTTGAATGAATGCTTTGGTCGCATCGGATTGGTCAATAAAAGTGCTCAATATCAGGGGCCGTAATACTGTAGGCCTACATGGTGTACATGTATTCTATAGGACTGAAGAAACCACGACAGAAAACCTTCAAAGAACGATAAAAGTGTACAACTTGCAGTAAGTTGCAGCCCTTTCAAATTGACAATACTAATATGAGAATTCACCAATTATTATCATTTGCTAAGTAAGTGCCCTGCCCAACCTAGAGTATAAAGCTGCCACGAACCACGAATCAAGGTGTATGGAGTACATGTAGTTGAGTTCTAAAAATTCTATGCAGTAGGGAACGAACCTAATTTAATATGAAGTGTTTTATTTTTTTACGTCTGTCAATAATCTTTTGCTTTTCCCACAGGTTTTCACCATAAGTTTGTTTTTGTTTGTTTCTTTAAAATAAATCCTATACACCATGGCGGTGACCTCAGGGTTCGCATCTGACTAATATTACTCACATTGGTCTGGGTGGGGTGGGACATTGAATACAAGTAGATCTTCTTAAACAAATGAAAATAACAACTTTAATAAATAGTTGCATATCCAGTATATTATTTTTTTAAATATAGTCAATGTGTAATGTGTTAAATTTTTATACATTTAAAAAATTAATTTAGAAAATCTAGTACTTAGTACATTAATTGTACTCTAGATTTGGTGTCACAGTCCGAATTCTTGCAGATATCCGAAAATAGTCTTTGGATCAATCTCTCGACGTAGTTTGTAAATGTTTCTTTGGGAATAGTATTTCAAACACGTTAACGCATCAACCAGATCAGAGCACGACTATATATCGAATGGTAGGATGTGAGTTAACTAAGAAATAAATAAATAAAATAAAAAAGGTATATCTAATCACAGGAGTGACAGAAAGACTGGTGACCTTGGATCAGCAGGAAAGTCTGTTTTCATTACACGAGAGAAAAAGATGCAAGCACATAGCACGAGGAATCAAGCATAGTTGTTTCACAGTTGTTTCACCTTTAATTATGGTTGTTCTTTGGTTGTTTTATATTGTTAGTTGAATGAAAGATTAAAGAATTATGAAACAGCAACAACACCAACAACAAATATCGTTTTACTTATACATTTTTTAATCACTCACCATCAAGTCTATCCTTCTAGCAGAAAAGTTTAAACTTAAGTTCAATTTTCGATGGTATAGATTAGGGTCTACCATCTTAGCAAACGGTTTAAATATTTTTTAAGACAGCATCGGCCTTTAGGAGACACACAATAGAAAACCCCTTGATAACATTTGGCTGAGAACGTCTTTCCTTAAACCAAGTGATAACACAGATTACCTCAAGCACGAGTACTGGAGTAGGCCTATCGGTATAACGAATGACTTTTAAGCACATTTTTATAAACGTGTCTCAGAGCAAAACTGGGCTGTGTTCGGATAACTTGACTTGTAGAAGGACTACTTATGATTTCATATTGTGTTGACTCTAACAGATCCAATGACTTGTCTTTTGTAGAGTCAGAAAAGGATATTGATGTAATCGTTGATAAGAATATAAAATTGTTATTAGACCTATACTGGAATATGGAAAATGTCTATAGAGCCCATTGTTTAAACGGCAATCCATTCTTTAATAAATAAAAAAGTACAATGACGAGCGACAAGGTTATGAAGAGAATTAGAACATGGTAATATGATGAAAGATTGAAATTTCTTCTCCTCTCTAATATACAGAAGAAAACGGGGAATCTTATCCCACTGTATAAAATTGTTAATGATATAGATAATGTTGATTATACATAATTTTTCAACTATTCTCATGTGAATTTTACTCGGGGAGATAAATTCAAGATATATATTACAAGAATTTCTACTTCTGTTAGACATACTTTTATTTTATTATAAGAACAGTCAAAACATGGATCAGTTTACAGTTCAAAACAAACAAAAATTAAAAACTATTGATTCTTTTAAAACTGCCATTGATACAGAGCTCTACAATTAAAAATATTTGTATGACGAATGAATGTGCATTGTTCTTATTGATTCCTGTATGTTCAATCGTTTTTAAAACTTCATCCTTGTATTAAGATTTATGGGAATTTAAAGGTCGAATTACCTATCAAGCCTCTGACACGATACGATATGATATGATACACGTATTTCAATTAATATGAATATTTTGTTTTAATGAATACTCATGAAATAATAATGAGACAAGAGTATATGATTACATAGAGGTGAATTTGAATGGTAGAATGTTGTTGATCTGATAACATGACGTGCCTTTCATGCTAATTCACAGTTGTATCAAGAATACAACGCGTCCTGTAGGTTACTTCCATCGTGGAATTACGAAGAAGTTAAAACCAAAGACAATAAAGTAAAGGATAGATTGTCGTATTGTAAACTTCGTTGAGCCTAAAGCAGCCATGTATGAATGGATAAATGAAGGAATGAATGAATGAAAGAATGAATGACTCCAGCTTCATTATTTCTCTTTTGAAAACTGAGACATACGTATTCAAAAACACTGAAACCATCGTACATGTACATTATCTGTGTTGCGAGAAACAAATTACTAAAAATAAAAGACAAGAAAGGAGGCTTAAGAGCTTGATATGATAAAAGTAGTGTTATGACAAGACGCAAGCAACTGAATTTACACACAGAGTTTTTGAAACTACGATACCATAGTGTTTGCAAGGGCGCTACCAAGTACGGTTGAGATACTGTCTGGGGACTGTAGCTCTCTTTGATAACACTTCTAGAGACGGAACTGACCACTCCACTCCACTCCTTGATACAACGTGAATTACCTGGTGAAAATTTTTATCATCTAAAAAGCAGTCAGCCGTTTTACCCACTGGGTACCGCCACAGGGAACGTGCGCGTGTATATAATGTGTATTATGTGAATGTGTGATGTGTGTGTGTGTATATATATATATATATATAGAGACACACACAGAGAGAGAGAGAGAGAGAGAGAGAGAGAGAGAGAGAGAGAGAGAGAGAGAGAGAGAGAGAGAGAGAGAGAGAGAGAGAGAGAGAGAGAGAGACAGAGAAAGTATAGTGTATTTGCATTTGTGTGTTTGTGAATCTGTGAATCTGTGTGTATATGCTGCTTTTCTAAATGGAAAGCATTTTTTTTTTTAGCTATTCATGGTTTCAAACTTCAGTTAAAGATTCTCATGTCTGTCCCAGCAGAAATTTGCAAATAAAAAATTCAGAAAATGTCAAATAAAAAGCCAAAATTTGCCCCAAAATTTTGCCAACATTTAAAAATAGTGAATAAAAAAGAAGCAAAAATTGACCTTTTCTTTGATTTGTGATAAAATAGAGAGAGAAAAGGAAGAAACTTTTAATTTACATCAAAGAGTCATATGCAATAAAGCTGCTGCAATACAAAAGGAACAACCCCTTTAACTTTTCTTCATTGATGCCTCTTCCCCTTTCAGAGAAAAGAAGAGTGTATATTGAGAAGCTTCTCACTGCATCAGCTGAGTTCAGACATATCTAGATGTAATTTCCAGCATATATGGCGGCAGGTTGTTCTCATCGATTCAGAGTTCAGAGTCATCCTATATCATTGAAAAGTTTATAGTGTCCTTGGTTGCCAAGGAAATGGTGGCCGCCATCTAGGATTTTGACCCAATTTTCAAAATTTTTCTCCACAGTTATGAATAGAATCACTCAAAACATGTGCGGATCGTTTTATTCCATTCAATATCTAAAGAGTGACGGCGTTTTTTTAAAAAATTATATATTTTTGATACTTTAAAAAAAGTGATCTTTATCGTTTATACGCAAAAATGGCATTTTTATTACAAAAAAAAAATTCTCAAAAAGTTGACAAGATATTAAAAAAATCCGACGTCATTCTATTAACTTTGAATAACATGTGTGCGAAATATTATACAAATCGGTCGGTTATTGACGGAGGAGATAGTTTAGTGTGAAAAAAAAATATTTTTCGAGAAAAATGCAAGTAAAGAAATGAAAAGAAAATAACATAAAAGCAAACGCTTCAGACGGGTTGCCCTTCTTGTAGCAGCTCCCATACTCTTTCAACAGTCTCTGGCATTGTTATTAATGTAAAGGAGATTGTAAAAATGGGTTTAGATGTGCATTGCTGTGAAAAAGCCGTCAAAATGACCAACTATTTGTATTTTTCCTCTGTTTCTATACTTGTGCGTGTGTTTACCTACGCGCGACGCTGGCCTTCCATCTCTTACGTCACAAAGCGTTGGGCCGAATCGACATGCGGTGGACCCCAAAGCCAAGCAAAAGAACTGTATTGCCGGCACTAGAGGGGTTTTCAGTGCCATCTTCTCAGTCAGTGTTAGGGTAATTTACGTCAAAATTTTGACTGTTTTTACCTACCCTCGTCTACAAAATATTTTGTAAAAAAAAACCAAAACACGTCATATGGACATTTTTTTTTGCCATTAACTTGTAGATACCCGAATATGCAAAGAACAGAAAGTCAACATTTTGGTCCCAAACTCGCCAATCCAGGTGGCGCCCCTCCCCTCCCCCTCCTTAAAAATGATAAATAAGAACATAAAATAACAGTACAGTCCCGTATGAACAAAAAAAAACCAAATAAAGAGTAATAGACAGAAATAAATTGTGGGCGTCAATACGTCAGCATCCTCCGCCTCGCCGTACCAGCACGTATTATAAGTACCGGCGTCCACAGGTACCTAAAACAAAACCCAGAGGTATAGGGTTCGAATCTCAGCATCACCATTGAAATATGTACTGGGAGTTTTCAGAGAAAAACCACCGGCTGGAGCGAGGCAATCTGGCTCTAACAAGCATTGGCTTTACGGTGTCATCGGTAGTGTTGTGAGTCTGTAATCGCGACGACACGAATTCAAAACCCTGACTGGTCCAGGTTTTATTAACGACATTGTTATGTTAGGAAAGGTATATATACGATATACATTCAAACTTCGTTATACCGCCAACTGTTGTGCCAGTAAAAGGCATGGCGATATGACGGAAACGTCTTCTTTCAATAACAACAAGGGAGATAATACATATTTGACTAATCAAGAAGAAAAAAACAAATCACTGACAAGACAATGTCGGCCTACTGCATGTGAAAAGTAGTGGACGACAAACGTCTCCAAATCTTCAGTACCGGCACTGTCATTCTCATTTACAAAGAAAAAACATTGTATCACTACTGTAAGTGTGAGAGTACTAAAACACACATGGCAAGTGGTGTTTAACGTGTGTGTTATATGACCAAGTAAAACTAGATTCTACTTCTACCAGCTTGTATCACTCCAGGGGGAGGGGGGGTGGTGATGCAGGGTGGCGGTAATACGACTTGTCTTTTAAAATACATGTAGTTATTAAGGAGCGTTAATGCCAAATCATTGGCGGATGACGATATAACGAGTTCTTACATTGTTATTGTATAGTGTCAGATCCGTTCCAATGTGATAAGTTGTTGGTAAGTAATAATGGCGATATATGTGTATATATGGTGCAAAGAAAATAGAACAAAATAATCAAAAGAAAATAGAACAAAATAATCAAAAGAAAATAGAACAAAATAATCAAAAGAAAATAGAACAAAATAATCAAAAGAAAATAGAAGGAATAAAAACGGACCTCTAGGTTGAGAAGAGTTTAAGATAGCCAGGAATTCGAGTTTTTCGTGGTCAAGATTCACGCACTGCACTTGTATCTATATAGTATAACAAATATTAAATGTCTAAATTGTTAAGCAACAAAGTAAACGAAAGAAGCTCAAATTAACACCATCCTACTATAGCCTCTCCGCACCCTATTGAAGATGGAAGCCGAGAAAACTACTATCCTGCCACCATCTGCCCCCCACCCCCTTCGGCACCTTTCTCTTCCATGACCATACACGCCGGTAGCTCAGTCGGTAGAGCGTCTGTCTACGCGCAGAAGGCATGAGTTCGATTCCCAGTCCGGGCAATATCAATTATCTGGCCCTCATGTCGACCCAGCAGCGAAATGGGTAGTTAAGTCTTTTCAGACTCGGTGAAAGTAAAGGCGGCGTGGCTTTGGCAAACTACATTGTACCACACTATGCCGTGTGCCTAGAGAAAACCAGGACTCTACTCCTGGTTAAGCTACGCTCAGCTCGGAGTATGGAACTATTGGAACTTAATTTATTTTACCATACACCTTTATTATTAACTCCTGGCTTTCTATGCAGCTGTGATTCGTCACACTTTTGTTTTTTTTTTGACGCTCTTGTTTTTTTTCTCCTAGTTGGAGTTGCTTTCTCTTTTTGTTGTCGTTGACATTTAACCATTATATCATATCATCTTCTTTTAATTAATCAAAAGCTCATCAAATAGCCTCCTTGACACTAGCAGACCTTCGTGTATGGGTTACCAACCCATTGCGACTAAGCCCTATCTTATTGATCCACGTGTCAAATACGTGTAAACCTTACCCTCTGTCTCCCTATTTCAAGCGTTAGGTTTCACTTTCTCTGTTGAATAAGTCGATCGCATGTCATCTTGTATTATCTCAAGTCGCAATTAATGGAGAAGTATAATACAACTAAGAAAGTGTTCAATTTAAAGAAATCTTTAAAGACAAAAAGTCAGTTTTGTATGTGAAAGCATGCATGGGAGTCCATGTTAAATATGCGCACGGGTACTTTTCGTCGAATAGATATTATGGTGTGGGTCTATTTTTAAATTGATCATAAAGAGGAGGAATAATTGAGAGCATGTAATTGTAACGGTTATTTGCCAGACCTCCCTTGAAATTAAATGATTGAAAAAAAACTTCTTTGAGGTGATGCATGAACAAATGTAACAAAAGATGTAACAAAACAAAGTTGACGAGTGTCCGATGTTAACCATGTGGATATAAAAACGGTTAGAGTGTGTGTTCAAAGATCATAAACGATAAGTAAGCCTACAGTCCATAGTTATGTGCGTGTGTTGTGGCTTCTACTTGAAGTTGTTTTTGTGTTTATTTTGGGGTGTGGTGTTATTTTTTATTTACTTTTTTGTTGTTTTTTTTCATATTGAAACCGATTGTAGGGGTAGCAGTGCTGTATGATATATATATATATATATATATATATATATATATATATATATATATATATATATATATATATATATATATATATATATATATATAATAGAGTTTGCAAGTTTAGTTTAGTTACAGATCATAATAACAATATCTTATTAGGGTCTATACTTTTTTTTTAAAACAGCTATAAGACGCACTGAAATTGAGAGAAACATCAACACAAAAAACCTCAAATAAATTAAATATTCAACAGTATGTCACTTACATTGAGTGAAAGGCCAAACATTATGTGTCAAACCATAGTGATTTTAATTTTGGACAATATCGGGATTCTTGTTGTGTCTTATAAACATATCATTAATTTCTGGCACGATTAACCACATTGTGTCTTTTTAAAAATGTGATCTAGAGTCGGAAAAAAACCCTCAAGCAAACTAAACAACTTATAAGAAAACAAAAGAAAAACAGTATCAACAGGAAAAAGACGCAAAATTTTTGAGTGATATAGAAACAAAAACGTTGTTCCCCATAAAAGAAAATAGCGAGAAACGCAACAGGTATTATCATTATGTCACCTTACCGAATGCGTGCGTGATCCACGTGGAGGACCAAAATCGAAGTGATCGAGCCCCAGGGGAGAGCGCAATGCAATCTCATCATAGGATAGCGGCTGTGTGACCTGGCTACCAGTTACCAGACGATCGTGTGAGGTGCACAGTGGCCAGTGACCAATAGCTTCAAACCGTCAACGACTAGTCTTTATTGGTTTGGGTTGCTGAGAGTTATTCCACCTGTTGCAAGAAAGCCAGCCAATCAACGACTTCCGTTATCAGCTGCCACGTTCCCTTTGGGACGACCGTCCGGCCTTTAGTCTTTTGTTCCACAATCAGCTGTGTTTTGCTCATATCTTCGACACTGTCTCGTTTTCGTTTGAATTGCACCTTGTGGTTTGTTCCCACACGCGTCTCCCCTCGTAAAGAGAGCTTCAATGTCAATGGTGATCGCCTCCCTTGTGATAGGTGTCTCGTTCAATGTGTGACAGAGCCTTTGTTTGGCTAATTTTAGTGTAGTAAGCTGGAAATTTTCGAGAGAAATAGGAACACCAGATAAGGAGTAATAATTAGTGTTGGACCGTCTTGTTTTAATTTAAGGGATTATAATAAATTATTATGAAGAAGGAGAAGAAGAAGAAGAAGAAAAATTATAGAAAACACGTCAATTCCACAAGCGTTACACATTAATCAAAACATATACGCAATGAAATATTTTGGAAACACACACACACACACACACGTGCTTATAGATCAATCAATTATACCCGTGAAATGTGTATTTACTGGACGGATTGTTTTTGCTAAAAGAAACAATTCAACAAGAATAAATAATAGACAACAACAAAGTAATGATAAGAATGAAGCAAAGCAAGCAAAAGTAAACCATGAAATGCAAAGAAAGCAAAAGAAACAAAACAAGACAGGCAAGGGAAACAATATCCTTAAAACTAAGAATACCAAATGAAACAAAACAACGATAACAACATGTAGATAATATGCAACACTTCTTGCAGAAAAAAAAACCCAAATAAAGAAAACAAATAAATAGAACAAACAACAATTCAATTTGTTTTTTTAAAATAAGAATAGAACCGGTACCTCATGTCCTGTTCACCCAAGAAAACCACGACTTCCATCACTAAACCAGCTGTGACAACAAGAGCAAATGAACAGAAGACTAATTTTGATTTCATTTAATTTGATTTCACTCACAACCACAACTAAGTTACTCTAGCGGTTTTTGGTGTGATTTTTTAATTTTACCCGGACTGCCTTGTACACAGCCGATGAATCTGTAACGTGCACAGACTGTTGTGATGTGCACACATGGCTTTCTTTTTACCATCAGTCTCCGGTAGGACTAGGTGTATATACATCTACCTGGACCAGGGGTGTGGGGGGGGGTGGGTTTGACCCGAAAAACTCAAGAAGATTTTCAACCCGTCGGGATGCGAAAGGGCGACCTTTTGGGTTAGAGGCAGACACTTTCCTCTGGACCACTGTGCCCCCCCCACTCCCCAGTGTGCTCTTAACCTGTTATTCTGCCATTCGGTTTATTCCCAAAGATGATGTAGATAAAGAATGCACATGGGAACTCCTAACATTAAATGGCTGTGTCAATATCATGATAATGCCGGTAATGCTAAAAAGGAAATGTAATGTATACTGCAATAGGCCGACAACTAATGAAGATGACTATGGGATAGAAGTAAAAGGCCTTATGGACAGAAAATGCGAGAGGACAGAAACATACATTTCGGTCAGCAACCAGGAGACAAAGAAACCATAATGCTAATACTGGCACAACAAACAGCTGCGTATTTATGCTGAGAGTAGTGAGAGTTGGTAATGCGATATTTTTGAACGAGAGGATGAATGTTTCGTGACGTGCACCACGAAAACTGTACTGCATAAGTTGCGGCTACGAACGTCCTGAGGGGAAAACGTAAAGGATCCCGATTTCGGGATAAATATGAATAATGACGACTAAGTATGAGTATTCCTCTATCAAACCCAACAACGCACACATAGAAGATCCTTATTGCGGATACTGATCCCTACAGGTAGTTCGTATCGATTTTATAAATATTGAGGGACAATACTTATTCAACTTATTGCGACCGAAACTCACCGACACCACCGTCGCTCATCGCGTCTTGTCACAAGGCGTGGCGCCGTGATGTCTGGGGTGGACTAGGGACATTTTCAAATGACCATATCAGAGCGGCCGTTGATCGTAGAAAAAAATCTAATAACATTGTTGAAATCAGCATCATCCAATTAGGGTCAGACTGGAGCAGAATTCGGTGTTTCTCTATAATTTAGAAAATAATATTTATCTTCATTTTTTAGGAAATAATACTATACACTATCCACGTGTTTGATAGGGAAAATTGAATCTTCCCTATCAAACACGTGTGTTGTGAGGTTTTTCTCTAGATGGACACAAAATCTAGAACAGTGGATGTTGATTTGCTTATTCAAGTTATTGCCAATGTTTTAAAAGAAGCCCTTTGTGGAATGTTTCGTTTGTCATTCGTGTATATTGGAACAAAATCTATCGGGGTGATTATCTTTCAAACGAAGACAGAGGTGGTGATATTCACCAAAAGTTTGCCTCTCTCTATTGGTGACATGAATTCAATGTCTTCTCTTTTTTAGTCTAGGAAGCACGCTATCAAGTAACAAAAAACTCTTAATCAGACGACGAATCCATTTTCGACTGACTGACAACACACTGTGCTGACAAAAATAGAATAGACCGGAAATAAGTATCCTTTGTGTGCACACAAGAGACATACGTTCCTTACCTTAAGTCACTTATTTTAAGGATACTTAATTTCGGGATCCTTTATGTTTATGAAGAAGTGTGTGTGTGTGTTCCTGTTCCAGTCGATACACAAAATCAAACATGTGTGCATGTGTGTGTGTGCGCGCATGCCTAGCGTAGCACGCCTGCATTGTGACAGAGAGAGAGAGAGAGAGAGAGAGAGAGAGAGAGAGAGAGAGAGAGAGAGAGAGAGAGAGAGAGAGAGAGAGAGAGAGAGAGAGAGACAGACAGACAGACAGAGACAGAGACAGACAGACAGACAGACAGACATATAGACAGACAGACAGACAGACAGAGACAGAGACAGAGAGAGACAGACTCAGAGAGAGACAGAGAAAGAAAAAAGAGAGAGAGAGAGACAGACAGACGGAGAGAGGGGGTAGAGAGGTGATCTCGGGGTATGTGTCTGCGCATGAACAGATGTGTGCATTGGGACACACAGAGAGAGAGAGAGAGAGAGAGAGAGAGAGAGAGAGAGAGAGAGAGAGAGAGAGAGAGAGAGAGAGAGAGAGAGAGATGATCTCGAGGTATTGGTAGGAACTTAAATTTTGCCAGGACGGTCCTGTGAATAGCCAAGGGACTTCGTGTACAGAGTGTTGTGATCTGCACACGAGACCTCCTTTTTATCGTCCGAAATTGGTGTAGTTGCAACCTGTTTTGAGTCGGTTGAGAATGTAAGCTTCCTTGTGCAGATCACAACACTGTGCACAAAGTTCCTTGGCTGCTCACAGGACCGTCCAGACAAAACCTAAATCTTACGAAAAACCCGGAGATCACCTTATTTGTGGATGTGTGTAAATCAAATAAAAAATGACAACAATTTATCAAGAGTAGATATAGCTAAAGCAGGAGTAAGCCTCCTAATGCATACAAGGCAGGAAAAGCTACTAGAAAGTTGGAAATTTATAAGCCATGGCTATTAGAAGTAAACATTAAACCAAGAGGAAGAGAAATTAAATTGTTAATATATATATAGTATATACATATATATATATATATATATATATATATATATATATATATATATATATATATATATATATATATATATATATATATATTATATTGACCTGAAATCTCGAAATGGTGCCTTTAATATATCATGTCAAGAGTGATGTAGTATTTTAATGAGCTGATTTTAAAAAGGCCTTGTATGGAAAAGGCTCCATGGCCACTTGTACTTTGTATCCCGCCTATGTTTTTTGTTCTTCTTGGACCGCGTGCTTTTCTGTCTCGCTCGATAATGAGCTCTGTCTCCAACACATCAGTGTGTAGTGAATTACCATGAGGACTTTCACGTCAGCTCTTTCTCTGTGACTGTAAACATGCTGCTCTGTCAAAGGCTTTAGGCCTACCTACCTCCCACCTATCATCGATACTGTGAGAAAGTGCAGTATGAATGCATTGCTACTATAATAAAAACGAAGTGTGTATGCCTATCACTGCTTTGTATCATAATAATAATTATATCAATGCCCAAATGCCCAGTCTACATCCTTCTCTCTGCAATGTGATCGTCCGTATACAGTGTATTCGGTTTTGAGCTTCATCCATGTCGGGGTATTGGTAGGATTTTAAATTTTGCTAGGACGGTCCTGCGAACAACCAAGGGACCTCAGAGAGAGAGAGAGAGAGAGAGAGAGAGAGAGAGAGAGAGAGAGAGAGAGAGAGAGAGAGAGAGAGAGAGAGAGAGAGAGAGAGAGAGAGAGAGAGAGAGAGAGAGAGAGAGAGAGAGAGAGAGAGAGAGAGAGAGAGAGAGAGAGAGAGAGAGAGAGAGAATCTTCAATATGTCAAGTCATTCACAACAAAACCCTCACAGAACCATCAAAAAGAACAAAAGGACACAGACGAGGAAGTCAATGATCTGAGACTCATCAACTTGAGGTATATTCATTTTGTCGACGATGTAACGCTAACTCTCTCATCGACGTGATGGTATCGAGAAGAAAACAAACAGAATGGCAAAGGAAGCAGCAAAAGTGGGACCGAATGTAAACTAAAGAAAAACAAAAGGTCTCAAAATTAATAATTTATATAATAACAAAATCACACTTGATGAAATGGAGTTAGAAATTGTCGACCACTTCATATATTTGGGTAGTGCCATAAGCAATCAAGGAGGGGCAGACTAGGATATTAGCGCCAGAATTAGGAAGACGATAGCAGCATTTAGGACCCTAAGACCATGTTGAAATTCACAGACTGCATCCTAAGAAACAAAAAATTAGCACTTTCGACACAAACTGAAAATCAGTCCTTCAGTGTGCCTGTGAAACATGGCGCATCACTAAAGAGTAAAACGTCTACAAGAAGACTTTAAATATTTATAAACAGATCTGAAACAAATCCTATACATCAAATGGTTTGATAAAACTACTAATGAAGAACTTTAGGGAAAAACACATCAAGAGCCCATAGAAGCACAAATTAAGAGAAGAAAATGGGGATGGCTTGAACACACTTTGAGAAAAACCTGTTTTTCTTTCTTTCTTTATCAGTTCCCATTCTACTTTTCAGTGTATGGGTTTAGATGCCCGAAATTATCTTTCTCCTAATTGCCCTGTCCCGGCATCTTCTGTTGCCTTCTTTGAAAGCTTTTGTTGTTGTTGCTTTAATGCCCCTTTTATATCTTCTTCCCACTTTCTCTTCGTATGAAAATTGAATGTGTTGTTTAAGAGCAGATTTGTAGAGGACGCCTTTGCGACCGTTTCTTCTGGGAATTGATTTCATGGTGAAATCTGGTGGTATCATTTCATTTATGGAAAAGTCGTCACTCTGCTCTCTGAACCGCGTTCCAGTTAAATAGAAAAAAAACTAAGTTTATAATCTTCTATTATGTGTTGAATTTCGATGGTTTTGTTGCGACATGAAGGACCTTTCTTGGAGGCGCAGAAAACGGGAATGAAAATGGAGTCAACGCCTATCATAGTAAGTGATATTTATATTTATATAAAGGGAAATTTGATACACAGTAGATCTATGAGATCTGCTCGCAAAACGGTTTTGCGCTTCAGAAATACACATTGGTGTTTTTCTCAAAAGAAGCTTTTTTTTTGCAAGCATTTCGCTAAATGTAAAAAAAAAAGGCCGTTACATTTGAGAAAAAAATGTGGACTATAGTTTCTTCATATGGTTATTTGATTTGTATTTGAGGCTTAACATTTTTTTCCTGATAGTTATTGATTCTATTGTTTTTTGAGATATTGTGGATGATGGTTTTCAATAAACTTTTGTCTTAATAACCAAACCAGATATCTAAAAACCGATCAAATACAACAGTGATATCTATTTATACTTCCTAGAACTCAAATTGAGTTGACTTTGGATAATTGCATGTTGAATTTGAGCGATTTGAAAAAGATGTGTTAAAATCCAATATGGCCGTCGTTACCATAGCAATCAAAATGTTACGCAACAAAACAAATAACTAGTCCATTTTGGTCAGAACATGATACTCTTTGTATGTGTGAAATATGAACATTATAATTATATTTCAAATACTAATGATTTTGGGTCTGTGGCAAAGTTTTTCTCAAGTCCTGTAACAGCATATTCTACGACTATCTGTTAGACGCTTTATACTAACACTCTGACAACAATCTTCTATGCCTATACTGAATACTTATTTGCACATGAGAAACGAAGAGTGAAGAAGGGCCTGCGTTTCCAACGAGTTCAGTGTTGTTAAATAAACAAAGAAACAAAACAAGACACCCAAACAAAACAAATTCTGGGTCAGCCAGCGTTTTGAACCAATCTCGTTTTGATTACAAATACATAACACTATCGATTGAACTGCAAGGCCTCACGATAAGTTTGATTACAAATACATAACACTATCGATTGAACTGCAAGGCCTCACGATAAGTTTGATTACAAATACATAACACTATCGATTGAACTGCAAGGCCTCACGATAAGTTTGATTACAAATACATAACACTATCGATTGAACTGCAAGGCCTCACGATAAGTTTGATTACAAATACATAACACTATCGATTGAACTGCAAGGCCTCACGATAAGTTTGATTACAAATACATAACACTATCGATTGAACTGCAAGGCCTCACGATAAGTTTGATTACAAATACATAACACTATCGATTGAACTGCAAGGCCTCACGATAAGTTTGATTACAAATACATAACACTATCGATTGAACTGCAAGGCAAATACTCACGATAAGTTTGATTACAAATACATAACACTATCGATTGAACTGCAAGGCCTCACGATAAGTTTGATTACAAATACATAACACTATCGATTGAACTGCAAGGCCTCACGATAAGTTTGATTACAAATACATAACACTATCGATTGAACTGCAAGGCCTCACGATAAGTTTGATTACAAATACATAACACTATCGATTGAACTGCAAGGCCTCACGATAAGTTTGATTACAAATACATAACACTATCGATTGAACTGCAAGATAAGCAAATACTAACACTATCGATTGAACTGTTTTTGATTACAAATACATAACACTATCGATTGAACTGCAAGGCCTCACGATAAGTTTGATTACAAATACATAACACTATCGATTGAACTGCAAGGCCTCACGATAAGTTTGATTACAAATTAACACTATCGATTGAACTGCAAACGATAAGTTTGATTACAAATACATAACACTATCGATTGAACTGCAAGGCCTCACGATAAGTTTGATTACAAATACATAACACTATCGATTGAACTGCAAGGCCTCACGATAAGTTTGATTACAAATACATAACACTATCGATTGAACTGCAAGGCCTCACGATAAGTTTGATTACAAATACACTGCAAGGCCTCACGATAAGTTTGATTACAAATACATAACACTATCGATTGAACTTGATAAGTTTGAACAAATACTGATTGAACTGCAAGGCCTCAATAAGTTTGATTACAAATACATAACACTATCGATTGAACTGCAAGGCCTCACGATAAGTTTGATTACAAATACATAACACTATCGATTGAACTGAACGATAAGTTTGATTACAAATACATAACACTATCGATTGAACTGCAAGGCCTCACGATAAGTTTGATTACAAATACATAACACTATCGACAAAGTAACACAAATATACATAACACTATCGAAACTGCAAGGCCTCACGATAATAACACTATCGTTTGATTGAACTGCAAGGCCTCAAAAGTTTGATTACAAATACATAACACTATCGATTGAACTGCACTGCAAATACATAACACTATCGCCAAGGCCTCACGATAAGTTTGATTACAAATAATTATACTATCGATTGAACTGCAAGGCCTCATGATAAGTTTGATTACAAATACATAACACTATCGATTGAACTGCACCTCAATAAGTTTGATTACAAATACATAACACTATCGATTGAACTGCAAGGCCTCACGATAAGTTTGATTACAAATACATAACACTATCGATTGAACTGCAAGGCCTCACGATAATTTGATTACAAATACATAACACTATCGATTGAACTGCAAGGCCTCACGATAAGTTTGATTACAAATACATAACACTATCGATTGAACTGCAAGGCCTCACGATGTTTGATTACAAATACATAACACTATCGATTGAACTGCAAGGCCTCACGATAAGTTGGACGACGACGTTTTGTTTGTTTTCTCTCTCGACCTTCTCCACAATATTGAAAAATCTTGTAAAACCCAAGAACACATTACGCACACGTGTTTGTTACGACGACAGTCAAGCCAGGGCCATGTCGAAAAATAAATACAATAATTATACAACAGGCAAAGCCAGGGGCCATGTCGAAAGTAATTACAATAATTATACAACAGGCAAAGCCAGGGGTCATGTCGAAAGTAATATATACAATAATTATACAACAGTCAAAGCCAGGGTCAAAAGCATACAATAATTATACAACAGGGGCCATGTCGAAAGTAATACATACAATAATTATACAACAGTCAAGCCAGGGGCCATGTCGAAAGTAATAAATACAATAATTATACAACAGTCAAAGCCAGGGGCCATGTCGAAAGTAATAAATACAATAATTATACAACAGTCAAAGCCAGGGGTCATGTCGAAAGTAATATATACAATAATTATACAACAGTTAAAGCCAGGGCCATGTCGAAAGTAATATATACAATAATTATACAACAGTCAAAGCCAGGGGCCATGTCGAAAGTAATAAATACAATAATTATACAACAGTCAAAGCCATGGGCCATGTCAAAAATTATACCTACAATAATTATACAACAGTCAAAGCTAGGGGCCATGTCGAAAGTTATACCTACAATAATTATACAACAGTCAAAGCCAGGGGCCATGTCGAAAGTAATACATACAATAATTATACAACAGTCAAAGCCAAGGGCCATGTCGAAAGTAATACATACAATAATTATACAACAGTCAAGCCAGGGGCCATGTCAAAAGTAATACATACAATAATAAAGTAATACATACAATAATTATACAACAGTCAAGCCAGCCAGGGGCCATGTCGAAAGTAATACAATAATTATACAATAATTATACAACAATCAAGCCAGGGGCCATGTCAAAATAAATACAATAATTATACAACAGTCAAAGCCAGGCGCCATGTCGAAAGTAATAAATACAATAATTATACATCACAGGGCCATGTCGAAAGTAATAAATACAATAATACATACAATAATTATACAACAGTCAAAGCCAGGGTCCATGTCGAAAGTAATACATACAATAATTATACAACAGTCAAGCCAGGGGCCATGTCGAAAGTAATACATACAATAATTATACAACAGTCAAAGCCAGGGGCCATGTCAAAAGTAATACATACAATAATTATACAACAGTCAAGCCAGGGGCCATGTCGAAAGTAATACATACAATAATTATACAACAGTCAAGAAAAAGTAATACATACAATAATTATACAACAGTCAAAGCCAGGGGCCATGTCGAAAGTAATACATACAATAATTATACAACAGTCAAAGCCAGGGTCATGGCCATGTCAAGAAAGTAATACATACAATAATTATACAACAGTCAAGCCAGGGGCCATGTCGAAAGTAATAAATACAATAATTATACAACAGTCAAAGCCAGGGGCCATGTCGAAAGTAATACATACAATAATTATACAACAGTCAAGCCACAATAATTATACAACAGTCAAGGGTCAAGCCAGGGGTCATGTCGAAAGTACTATAATTATACAACAGTCAAGCAGGGGCCATGTCGAAAGTAATATACAATAATTATACAACAGTCAAGCCAGGGGCCATGTCGAAAGTAATACAATAATTATACAATAATTATAATACAACAGTTATACAACAGTCAAGCCATGTCAAAAGTAATACATAATTATACAACAGTCAATTGTCATACAATACATACAATAATTATACAACAAAGCCAGGGGCCATGTCGAAAGTAATACATACAATAATTATACAACAGTCAAAGCCAGGGGCCATGTCGAAAGTAATACATACAATAATTATACAACAGTCAAGCCAGGGGCCATGTCCAGATGTCGAAAGTAATACATACAATAATTATACAACAGTCAAGCCAGGGGCCATGTCGAAAGTAATACATACAATAATTATACAACAGTCAAGCCAGGGGCCATGTCGAAAGTAATACATACAATAATTATACAACAGTCAAGTAATACATACAATAATTATACAACAGTCAAGCCAGGGCCATGTCGAAAGTAATACATACAATAATTATACAACAGTCAAGCCAGGGGCCATGTCAAAGTAATACATACAATAATTATACAACAGTCAAGCCAGGGGCCATGTCGAAAGTAATACATACAATAATTATACAACAGTCAAGCCAGGGGCATGTCGAAAGTAATACATACAAATTATGCAACAGTCAAGCCAGGGGCCATGTCGAAAGTAATACATACAATAATTATACAACAGTCAAGCCAGGGGCCATGTCGAAAGTAATACATACAATAATTATACAACAGTCAAGCCAAGGGCCATGGAAAGTAATACATACCACAGTGGGCCATCGAAAGTAATACATACAATAATTATACAACAGTCAAGCCAGTCAAGGGCCCATGTCGAAAGTAATACATACAATAATTATACAACAGTCAAAGCCAGGGGCCATGTCGAAAGTAATACATACAATAATTATACAACAGTCAAGCCAGGGGCCATGTCGAAAGTAATACATACAATAATTATACAACAGTCAAGCCAGGGGCCATGTCGAAAGTAATACATACAATAATTATACAACAGTCCATGGGCCATGTCGAAAGTAATACATACAATAATTATACAACAGTCAAGCCAGGGGCCATGTCGAAAGTAATACATACAATAATTATACAACAGTCAAGCCAGGGGCCATGTCTAAAGTAATACAATAATTATACGTTAAAGCCAGGGGCCATGTCGAAAGTAATACATACAATAATTATACAACAGTCAAGCCAGGGGCCATGTCGAAAGTAATACATACAATAATTATACAACAGTCAAAGCCAGGGGCCATGTCGAAAGTAATACATACAATAATTATACAACAGTCAAGCCAGGGGCCATGTCGAAAGTAATACATACAATAATTATACAACAGTCAAGCCAGGGGCCATGTCGAAAGTAATACATACAATAATTATACAACAGTCAAAGCCAGGGGCATGTCGAAAGTAATATATACAATTATTATACACCAGTCAAGCCAGGGGCCATGTCGAAAGTAATATATACAATTATTATAGAGTACACTGTAGTGTATGAGTAATCAAGTTAAAGACCCATAAGGAACAAAGACGAGACAAGTAGTAAAAACTAGACATAAAAAAATCTGCATTGCTATGAAGTAAAAGTAAATACATTCAAAGCAAACTATGCCACGTTTTCATGAGGCATGGTGTTTTTCAAAGTGGTTTCTGTAATTTATTGAGCAGAATATTTCACTGCTGGTCCCATTTTGTCTCTGAGCCTATAGTTGATGTTAGCACTGAAATCTGGTATCGGTAGTTTACAAACTCTTCATTGATTGTATCCACGACCCCTTGACAAGTCCAAAGGTAATATTCTAGAAGAACACGATCATGACCAACATGAAACATACATATATGTGCATTATCACACATGCATAAGGTAAAAGTGCAATAATATAAAATGTATGCATGGCCCAAGGCTTGGTTATAAATCATAAAAATAATGGGCGCATTGGAATGCAAGGTTGTGTATAAAACGTCAATGCAAGATAGAAATGAACATGTTAAAATCGATAATTATACACATTAATAGCAGGTAATAGGTCTGTTTAACAAAAAAAATTTTTTCTTTAAAGATGGGTTTTCAAATTCTTTTCGACGTCTTTGACATTTCTGGCACATCTAAGATCAGTGTTCAGGTTGATCCAGATGTATGAGCAAAAATAAATAAAAGATCTTCTATCGAAGCTGTTAAATTTAAAAGCAGAAGAAACAACGAGAATATCACTTGCTGATCTTAATTCATGAGATGGTTTATAGGCAATAATCGATCGATTGATGTAAGAAGGGCCAGAGTCTGAAAAACAATTAAAAGCAACCACAGCAGCTTTGTATTCGATCCTGGGCTTCATAGGTAACCAGTGCAATTTTTTTCAGAATCAGTGTTATATAATTTGCTTTTCTTAAATTTAGATGCAACCCTTTTTTAATTCTTTGAAGTTTATTTATTTTTAGTTCTCGGAGGTTGAAAAAAAGAGAATTACAACAGTCGAGCCTCGAAAGTACAAAAGTCGAAGCGATCTTTTGACCAGCAGATTTGTCAATGATTGATCTAATGCTAGACAATTTTATTAGCTCATAAAAGCATACTAGTCTTAATTTAGTAATATGACTATCAAAGGTTACAGTTTTGTCAATGTAAACGCCAATATTTCTGACAGCTGAAGCAAATTGTCGATAATGACTAATTGAGATCGATCAGAAATATAAGAACAAAACAATGATAAAACCTGGCCAGAAAAACCAAAAGATTTCTCAAGATGGTTAAAAGAACATCCATACACCGAAAGGTAGAATGGGAACTGATAAAGAAAGAGAAATAGAGTTAAAAGAACATGGTGATCAAGGGTGTCGAAACGCCGCTGACAGGTCAAATAAACAAAGCAATGAAACATTCCCTTTGTCCCATTGATCGAAGAGATCAATCACTATTCCAAGTAAGGTTGTTTCCGTACTGTGAACAGATCTGTAGGCCGATTGGTATTGGTCAATCAGTTCCGTTCTTTTGAAATGGTCAAGTATCTGTGAGAGAACAACTTTTTCTAGAATCTTAGACAAAAAGTTCAGGTTAGAAATTGGTCTGTAATGTTTTAAGATATATTCGTCAAGGACAGGCTTTTTCAACAGAGGACGAACATCCGCCTCTTTAAAGCATGGGGAAACTAAGCCAGATGAAAAGTGACTCGATTATTATGGTGGTAAAAGGGGAGAAGTTCATCTAAACATTCGAAAACCAATGTTGCGGAGGGCGGGTCAAGAAAACATGATTTTCTAGCAAAGTTCAAAAGAATTTTCTTAATATCTTCTCCTGCAAGCAATTTGAAATTACTTACACATCTAACATTGAAAAGACGGGTTTTTTTGTTTTCCATTGTTGGAATTATTCAGATCTATCCAAATATTTTGACTTTTGATCAGAAAAAAATCGTTAACATGATGAGGCAATTCGTGTTTTAAAATGTTGGTGGAAATAATTAGATTTTTAGATTTACCATATAAGTTGCTGGTCACCTGAAATAATTGTCTACATGTAGAAGATTCATTGGTCACATTATTGAAACATTTGAATTTTTCAGAGATAATGACATTTTTACGTTTTTAATTTAATTAATAAACATGTTTTTATGAAAATAAAGATTCGTCTTTCCCCACTTGCGCTCAGCTTGACGTCGCCGTTATTTGGCTCCATTTACTGTTTGTGACGCCCAAGGTACTGACACTGACACGCACTCTTTCATGACTTGGTCGTCAGAGTCAGAAGGGCATGTTTGTCCAACAGGGTTGAAAGCGTCTCATTTGCTACTATCTCTGCGTCGTGATCGTCGCTAGAGAGAAAACAGAATGGTGTACTTTTTAAATTCTGGCAGGTCAAGTTGTCTGATGTTCCTTGATGATAGCACGATTTTAGTAGGTGGTGAGGCTTTTTCGTATGACGCTCAAACGAGATGGCATAGTGATTCAAGAAACTGTTGACAGAAAGTGTGCGCAACTGGGACAACCCAGTCCAGGATGTTATTTGTCTTATAAATGAGTTGGTTGAGTGAAGTGTTAAATAAAAGAGAGGTCGAGGAGAATATGTTTAAATTATTTTGAGTATGTATCAGTGTATGAATTGAAGTGAATGTTGAAGTCGCCAAATAAACCGATTCGTAGCTTAATGATTGTGATCTCTTATAAGGTCAAAAATTCTTCGATAAATTCTGAATTTAATGGCTTGTTTTTATTCTATTGTGGCCACAAAGGTGGTAGAGACAGAAAAAAAAATAGGGTAGAAATTCGCAAAAGTTCAAACGAATTAAATTCATGTCTTGGAATTAAATTTGTTGATAGGGTGTTTCTGGTGCTGGTTCATGTCTTAGAATTAAATTTGTTGATAGGGTGTTTCTGGTAATGATTCATGTCTTGGAATTAAATTTGTTGATAGGGTGTTTCTGGTAATGATTAATGTCTTGGAGTCAAATTTGTTGATAGGGTGTTTCTGGTAATGATTCATGACTTGGAATTAAATTTGTTGATAGGGTGTTTCTGGTAATGATTCATGTCTTGGAATTAAATTTGTTGATAGGGTGTTTCTGGTAATGATTAATGTCTTGGAGTCAAATTTGTTGATAGGGTGTTTCTGGTAATGATTCGTCTTGGAGTCAAATTTGTTGATAGGGTGTTTCTGGTAATGATTCATGTCTTGGAATTAAATTTGTTGATAGGGTGTTTCTGGTGCTGGTTCATGTCTTGGAGTCAAATTTGTTGATAAGGTGTTTCTGGTAATGATTCATGTCTTGGAATTAAATTTGTTGATAGGGTGTTTCTGGTGCTGGTTCATGTCTTGGAGTCAAATTTGTTGATAAGGTGTAACTGGTGATAGGTGTAACTGGTGATAGCGATTCCTCCAACATTGCGGTTTGATTTTGGAATAGAATTAAATGAGAAGCCAGAGAGTTGGGGGGGGGGGGGGGGGGGGGGGGGGGAGGGTGTCAGCGAAGCTATATGCATTTCGTTGCCCTTTGATTTTATCCAGTTTTCAGTCAAAAAGAAAATATCAGCATTTCATTTTAGAAGAAAATCGTTGAGTGTTTCCGTTTTATTCCTACATGATTTACAGTTTAAGTTTAAGTACAGGATCTTTATGTTCTTTGAATCGTCATTGTCTTATCTAAACGAAGCGACGAGAATGTTATCTGTGTCACTACTTTCAGATTAGATTGATTACATTTCATTTGAGGAAAGACAGGCAAAATTTTACAATCGTTTCCAATTTTCGACTGAACTATTTAAAACTTTTTGTTTCCCTCCTCTTCTTCCTCTTTGTGTTCTTTTCGGCCTCCTCTCATTCCTCTGGCATCGAGGGACGTTCAGATTGCGGCAATCGACAATAGAAACGAAATAGTTTGATGGCCATTGACGATAAGAAGAAAAATAGCCGATGTGGTTAAAAGGTCTCAGTTGGGCCGGTGTATACATATAGATCTACTTGTGATTTCCATTCATGCTGCGTGGCGAAAAAGGTTGTTGGACTGCTTACAAACTAGTCGTGAAATGAAAACAAGTTAGAATGGAACAGTTCAAAACAAGCCTCATAGTTAAAATGATAATTCTAAAAATGTTGCAAATTAAAACTTTCCTGCTTATCAAATTGCAATGTTTTTATATTACTGAATTCAGAAGAAAAAAACTCCCTCTCTCACTCTGCCAATTATCCAAGGAAACAACTTCAGCATTTCATATAAATAAGCAAAAAGAGACAGAGCAGATGATGATCTGTTAGGCGCTGATCATTACTCATGGAACAGTTAAGATTAAAGCGGGGATTTTAAAAAGACCCGTTGTAACCGACATTCCGTCCATCCAATGCTGTTGTAGGTGAGCTCCACTGTAGTTGTGTGCCATATGATACAGACAATATAAATCTATGTGTGAAGTCCTTGTTTAAAGTAAACCCTACTCTTCCTAATATCTTAAAACTCTTTTTTCCACAATCACATTTTGCAAGTACTAAGAGCTGCTTTCAATATTTTATTGTCTACTCTTTTTGCTCCCTCTAGTTTCACCTGTTTCAGATACTGCCCATCGTCTGATCAGTAATTTGTGTCAAAGACATGTTTCTCTGGTTGTTTATCTGCTTGAATTCTTTAAATGATGTCAATTTAAAAATTAATTTCTCTATTGCTTCTTTCAGTGCTTTGTCACTTTTTCCCAACATTGTCCCTTGTATCTTTTTAATTTTTGTCTAGTCACATGCCAATGCTTTTGTGCCATTGTATATCTAATCTCACATATCAAATGATAAAGATCACGAAGACTTCAATTTACCTTTTATTTGTTTTTATTTTTGGCCAACAAGCCCAATACCACAGAAGTAGAAGCATACAAAGTGCATTGCATCAAGACATACATACATATATATATATATATATATACATATATATATATATATATATATATATATATATATATATATATATATATATATATATATATATATATATATATATATATATATATATATATATTATACAATAAATAATCTGAGAGAAAAGATAGGGAAATAGGAATATGTTTCATGATGCATAGTGACAGTAGGTAAAGAAGGCCTCATTCCTTAAATCAATCATAAAATGTTCCAGGTTTTATCTGTCCCCACAGAAATTTGCAAACTAAAATCTCAAACAATGCCAAACTTTGTCAAAGAAGAACACAAAATTTGCCAAAATTTGAAAGATTTCCACAAAAACTTGCGACAAAAAAATCTCCTTGATTTGTAATACAATCTTATAAAAAAGATAAACATTTACATCAAAATTATCACTAGTGCCATCAAGTTTTCTTCATGGACGTTTTTTCTCCTCTCAGAAAAGATAACATTGTAAATGGAGAAGCTTATTTATGCTTCAGCTGAGTTCAGACATGTGGGGTAGGTTTTACTTGAAAGAACGAAATCGAAAAACTTTTCAACCTGCCGAGGTTTGAACCCATGACCTATTCATTAAGAGGCCAATGCATTGTCTTTAGATTACTGAGTCCTTCAGACATTTGCTGTGTATTATCAAGCACATTTTGCAAGCTCTGGAACATCTAACTGAGCTGACACTATTCCTAAAAACTATCAGGTCGACTAGGGATACCCCCACCCCCACCCCCCACCCCCACCTTTCGTATCCCATCTGTCAGTTTTGTTTTGTTTTGTTTTTTTTGTGGGTGCCCCCGACACCTTTCTATAAATAAGACAAACTTAAAGAGGATTCATTATTGTGTAGAACCTGGCGGGCTGTCTTGTTTTGGTAAGCAATACCATTTCACCTTTCTTCACTCTGCTAAAATTTTATTGTCTAAAAACAAACACAGAACTCAATAATATTATGATTGTCAACGATTGCTTAGATTACACATTTAATTCCTTTGCAATTAATACGACTGACTCTGAACTAAAATGCAAAGAATAAGCAAATCCCAGCTTGCCTTGTTTCATCTAAGAGAGGCCCCTGTATATATATCATTTAAAACTCAATTTCCGATATTTACCAACTGTTTCCAAAGAAATTTACACATATGTAAATAATAAACATTTGGCAGAACATGCAAACCTTACTACATTTCTATAAAGACTTAAAGAGGATTCATTATAGAAGAAAGCTAAAAATTTTAACATCTACATGTTCAATTAATTCATTGTCTTAATAAAATGCAAATATAGCAATCCATGTCATGATAAGATTCAGATCAAAGGAGAAAATAAATTTTATTCTGCATATTGAGCATATATACTGACCTGATTACAAAATTTATTTGTCCACAAGATTTTCCTAAGTTTCCCAGGAATCATTACCTACTGTAAACCCATGTACGCTCAAACCTCGTTATGCCGCCAACCGTTCTACCAGTGGTAACTTAGCTTTATAAAGGTAACGAAAATACCCTTTTGAGTATTACAATGAGGGAGATCATCCATATTTGATTAATCCAGTAGAAGAAAAATGATCACTGACAATCAGTGACAAGGCAATGCAGGCCTACTGTGTGTGAAATGGCTATTGTACCTTTAGTATTAGTATTATATAGTAATAGTAGGATCGCCTCATATCTTATGTAGTCTAGAAAAAAAAATATCAACAGGAAGACCCCTAACTCAAAATGGATTAGCACAGGTAATGGTAATGATATTGCCATGAAGCCTAATTCGCGCCATTCAATTGGACTTGGACCCAATCATAACCATGCCTTCCCCGCCAAGCTATTGTCAGCAGGGCATAATCTGGGCCAATGCCAATGCTACTCTTCATTCGGCTGACCTAGGCCCTAAGCAATGGATGACAAACGTTGTCTCTAAACCTTCAGTACTCTCATTCTCATAAAGAATAAGCCTTGTGTCACTTAGTGTCAACGTCACTTTTGTAAATGTAAGAGTACTCAGATACACATGGCACTGATGCTTATAATGTGTGTGTATTTGACTCCGTGATCTGTGACCAAGCCAAACTACATTCTAATTATACCCTCTTGCATTACTTCAGGGAAAGGGGTGGTGATGCACAGTGGCGGCACAATGAGTTGTATTTTACAATAGTTATAAAAGCGTGTTCATATTGCCAGATGGCAGATGGCGGTATAACAAGGCATTTCATTTATTTTGTATAGTGTCAGATCCTAACAAGGGGGAAAAGCTTGTGGTAAGTGAGAACGGTGGTATAACACGGGGGAGGGGGAGGGGAAGGCGGTATAACAAGGTTTGGGCATAAAGCAAACTGGTATCTCAGTCTATTCAAACTTGGTGAAAACAAGCTGAGGTAGAAAGCAATGACATACTACCATATAATGCTTAACTCTACATCTGATCACCCTACAATCAACACCAAGTTTGGATACTTTACTTATTTACTTTATTTAGCTCAAATAGAAAGGGGGAAAAAAGGAAATGAAGGGATAATCTTTGATGAGTACGGGTTCATATTGACAATTATTTGGCCTGTGCTAAAAGGCCATCTCTTTCCATAAGTATACGCCCATTTCAGTGATATGCTGGCAACTAGTTACAAAGACAGAGACCATTGTTTCATAATTTTGGTGTATAAAAGTCATAATATTACTTTATTGAAATAATCATTGGTGTTTTACATAATATAAAAAGTGGACGGATTAAAAGTTAACAAAGATTGGTTGAAAGGCAGCTAGATTTCATCTAAAGTAAGGTAATGCAGCCATTGTGTTTAAGTCCCTCATTGGCAAATCCTTCAATAAATATGTTTCTCTGAATATCTTGATTCACTGTATATGAATTTTTTCTTGCATTTTCATTGTGAATGCAAATCATAGGTGTTAGAACATGGATAGCAGTCATACAGAGAGATACTTTCATAACACTAACTACAGCTATAGAACAAAGAATACAGCAGATTTCTTCTGTATACTTTGGGACGGCGCTTGGAAAAATGGATCACACTCTCATCAAAATTATCATAAGATAAATCCTTCAAAATTTATTCTTTATGAATTGTGACACAAATCTTTTTGTGATTAACTGTTTGGAGAGTACTAGCCGTTATTTTATCCAATCTCAAGACTCTTATTCTAGATTTTTACGCGGCAGCCGATGACAAATAATGATAAAAAGTATCTATAAATAAAGCCTATGAAAATACCGGTATATAAAATTTAAAAAAAGATAAATAGTCTGCAACATTCAAGAACCCATATTTTGTCATGTATGTTTTATGGATAAATAAATTTTTTAAAAACAACAACATAACATAGAGATAAATGACAAAGAAAGAAGAAAAGCATTATTATTAATCACAGAGAGGACTACATTCTTAAATAAGATAATACAGCTGTTGGTTTTTTTTTTACCAAAATTCAGCTACAATCACATTATCATCCTTTTTCATCTTCATGCACTTTTTCACAAGTAGATTATGCAGTGAACAAATCAATCAGCTGTAGCTTGATGTTCAATTTTTTTGTAACATCCTGTGCCTTATATAAATTTCTCTCATCAGATATGTTGAATGTTACAAGCGTCCCATAGTAAGGTAAGAATTAATCACCATTTTTCTCTTTTATTTTGATAATTGAAAAGTATGTGGCATTACAATGGTCTCCATAGCAAAATGAAAACAAAACATTGCATAGCAAAATTAGAATAACAGTCCTATTGATAAAAAATGGAAGCAACAAATATGTCAGGGCATAAACTTGTTCCATCTACTGACAAAATATTACATATCACAGATCTGGATCAAAGCTGTAGCTTAATTAATTATTTAAAAATGGGAATTTTACATTATGAACATTTATAAGGTACAACATGAAGTAATTACACAACATGCAATGGATAAACAAAGTATATTACTATATGAACAGAAGTTTTGGGTGTTAATAAGGAATACATAAAAGGCTATATATAGATACATATATGTAATGCACTTAATATCTATAAAATAATTCTCCTTGTTTGCTTCAGAAAATTAAGTTCTTTGTAAGAACATTCTTATTGTCAAGTTGGAATTTCAACAGCCATTCATGAAGTCTCCAAAACTTTAAGATATCTGCAAAGAAGAAAGAAAATAAAATGTGATAAAGAGCTATTCTTTATATTATTCATTCACCTTAAACAATGAATTAATATCTTAAGAAAAAAAGAGAAATACATTTACATGACTGAAGAAACATGTTCAAAGAATGGCATTTTGATAATTTGATAAAGGAAGTTATCACCAAAAAAAAATAAGACATGGAAAGATCAACTTCATACTTCTGCCACTCTCTGTGTAAAATAAAATCAATGTCATTTTTATTTTATATTTATTGATGATTAAATTTATGTATCAAATGACTTCAGACACTTATGTATTATCTTACTGTACATGTTTTATCAAGAGAATGAGAGGATATCAAATGTACTGTGTGGGTGCCAAGTCAGTGATTCTATTTAAATAAATGATCAGGCATGATTCCTTGGTGGTAGTTACAAACTATTTATACATCTTATTTTATCAAGTTCACTTTATGGCTGGATATTCATCTGAAAAAATTCTCTTACTACAAATATGCTTTTTTCTATCCTTTCTTAGTATGAGGAAATATGAAATAGCATCCACATTATCTATTTGCACATGTTTTATACATTTAGCTGGGATGCTTTGGGCTAAAATTTTAAAAGAAAAGAGTGCAAGATTACAGTATGATTTGGAGATGCAAAACATTGACAGTGCTTGTGAATTTTACATAATCAATTTCAAAATATTTGGATGGACAATAGTATAAGTATAGCTAAAAGTCAAATTGCACACTTTCAGTTAGTTAAAAAAAACCAGCCCAGTGATGTAGTAGGCCTAAATCATATTTAATTTCATGGAGGGCATCAATCACCTTAAGAATTTTATTTTGTTAAGAATATGCTATTGGGGATGGATAAAATGCACACAGTTTTGAAGGATGGATATGTTCTAATTTACAATCTAATGAAGCAAATCAGGGCCAGCTGGTAATAGAAATAATGGAACACTTAGAGAAGTTAGGGGCTCAAATTCACAAGTCCAAAGGTTTTGAAAGAAAAGTTGGGAAGGAAATTTCACATACATCCAGGAAATCACAATGCAAAATGACTAAAGCCTCTTATTAAAAGATGATTTTTTCTCAATGTCTATGCCATAGAAGTGAATCCAAACAAGTAGTGAAAATAGGTTTAAGTTTAAGGTATGATTCAACGACTGTTTTTCTCTACAATCATTAAAGACATTACCAAATAGATATTTGTATGAGCTTCTCTATATAAAAAGCATACACTCTACAATCTATAAACAGTCTGTTCCAAATCCTATGTGCATGCATAATCACAAATTCGTTCAGAACTTCAAACTGTAGTGCGTTGATTTTTTACATGTTGGCTTATGTTTCCAACGACAATATGAATTTTAGTTCAGAAGATTGTAGATCAACCAGTTGTTACAAAGAAGCGATATCTTTTGATTTTTTCCATATTTTTAATTAGATAGGACTTGAACTCGAATAGGACTACGGTATTGACAAGGTAAGTCAAATTCAGTAAGAAAATATTGTGTAACTTGGCGTGTCATTGGGAGACAGTTAAAGTCTGGGTTACTACTCATAATTTTCTTGCGAGACACTACATATTGTTGGGACTGTTTACAGCTGCAATAATCCAAATCACAACATGCCTAAAATATGTGGGCAGAAATGTGAGCAGTGAGCACATGAGAAGTGGAACAGACTATAGATGGGTTACCTACTACAAAATCTATTAATGATTTAGAAGCAAACAAAGTTTAACTTTGATTTTGCTAAACAGTAGGAAGCATTTGAAAAATTTAAAAAAAAACAATGATCAAAAATAGCCCTGGAACAAAGACAAGCAAATAAAGAAAATAAAAATGAAACAACCTCAGAATGGCCACATAAATCAAACTCAGAAGTGATTACGTTGACAAAAAAATGGATGTGGTGTTGGGTGTTTTTGGTTTTTGTTTCTATGTTTTGCGTTTTGTGAGTCTTGAAGGGGAGAGTGGAAGGAGGGATAAAAGTGTTGATTTGTAGCTGGGTTGTTCATTTAAATTTAATAATTAAAGTGGTTTCAGTACTGTCAATGCATTTGGGCATTTCTGATGTTGCTTGTACTGTGATATCTATGCAATTTTATCAAGAAAAAAAGAAGCCCCTAAAACAAAATAAGCAGCTGCCTCTACAGTTAGAAGGAAACTTGTGGAGAAAGACAAGTCTCCATAACCTGAAAGGAGAAACAAATGTGGAATGCAAGAAGGAGGCTTTTAGAGAAGGAGGCATGCAGATAAGACTTGTGGAGAAGGAGGCTTGTGGAGAAAAAAAGGCTTGTGGAGAAGGAGGTTTGTGGAGAAGGAGGCTTGTGGAGAAGGAGGTTTGTGGAGAAAAAGATTTGTGGAGAAGGAGGCTTGTTGAGAAGGAGGCTTTTGGAAAATGAGGCTTGCGGAGAAGGAGGCTTGCGGAGAAGGAGGCTTGTGGAGAAGGAGGCTTTTGGAGAAAAAGATGTGGAGAAAAGGACTTATGGAAAGGCAGGCTAGCAGAGAAGGAGGCTTGTAGAGAAGAGGGCTTGTTGAGAAGGAAAAGACTTCTGGAGAAGGAGACTTGTGGAGAAAAAGATTTGTGGAGAAGGAGGCTTGTGGAGAAAAAGATTTGTGGAGTAGGAGGCTTGTGGAGAAAAAGACTTGTGGAGAAAAAGATTTGTGGAGAAGGAGGCTTGTGGAAAAGGAGGCTTGTAGGAAAAAGACATGGAGAAAGAGGCTTGGAGGAGAAGGAGGTTTGTGGAGAAAAAAACTTGTGGAGAAGGAGGCTTGTGGAGAAAAAAACTTGTGGAGAAGGAGGCTTGTGGAGAAAAAAACTTGTGGAGAAAAAGACTTGTGGATAAGAAGGCTTGTGGAGAAGGAGGATCGCGGATAAGGAGGCTTGTGGAGAAGGAGGATTGTGGACAAGGAGGCTTGTGGAGAAAAAGATTTGTGGAGAAGGAGGCTTTTAGAGAAGGAAGCTTGTGGAAAAAAGATTTCTGGAGAAGGAGGCTTGTGGAGGAGGAGGCTTGTGGAGAAGGTGGCTTTTGGAGAAAAAGACTTGTGGAGAAGGAGGCTTATGGAGAAAAAGACTTGTAGAGAAGGAGGCTTGCAGAGAACGAGGCTTGTGGAGAAAAAGACTTGTGGAGCAGGAGGCTTGTGGAGAAGGAGGCTTGTGGAGAAGGAGGCTTGCGGAGAAGGAGGCTTGTGGAGAAGCAGGCTTGTGGAGAAGCAGGCTTGCGGAGAAGAAGGCTTGTGGTGAAGGAGGCTTGTGGAGAAGGAGGCTTGCCGGAGAAAGAGGTTTGTGGAGAAAAGACTTGTGGAGAAAAAGACTTATGGGAAGGCAGGCTAGCGGAGAAGGAGGATTGCGGACAAGGAGGGTTGTGGAGAAGGAGGCTTGTGTAGAAAAAGACTTGTAGAGAAAGAAACTAGTGGAGAAGGAGGCTTGTGGAGAAAGAGACATGTGGAGAAGGAGGCTTGATGAGAAGGAGGCTTGAGGAGAGGAAGGCTTGCAAAAAAGCGGGCTTTTGGAGGTGGATGCTTGTGGAGATGGAGGCTTTTAGAGGAGGCTTGTGGAGAAGGAGATGATTCACTTTCTCTTAAGATCTTTTAACGATAGACACATTGAATGTGTTCTATATTAAATCAAATCTGTTTAGCTTCTGCAAAATATAATTCAAGGAAGGTATTTCTAAGATAACAAACCTATGTCATGTACACCAATCTACAAGGAAGGGAGCAAGTGTGTTGTCCTTATGACAAGGGGAAAGAAGTGAAGGTGTGCATAAGTCCTACAAAATAGAGTGGAAGAGAATGACATTTCAAGGGCAAGGTGCTTCTTCAACCTTCAATGTTTGGCTTAAAGCTGGGGGGCAGAGAGGTGCTATAACACAAAATAATGCTCCAAGGAAGCCAAACAGATGCTATCCCAGATTTCTCAAAGGCTTTTGACAAAGTAGGTCACAATGGATTACTAATTAAATTGGATGGGTATGGGATTCAAAATTGACTGGATCAAAACGTTTCGTTTGGAACACACTCAAAAGGTAATTGTCGAAGGTGTTGAATCTAATCCCAAACTGATGCTTTCAGGTGTTCCCCTGGGAACATTTTAGGTCCTCTATTCTTGACCAAAACCTCTCATCAGGTACCAAATTAAGACTTTTTGCTGATGATTGTCTGATAGTCTATTGTATAGAAAAATTTTTAAAAACTTGAAGATTGCACAATGTTACAAAATGTCCTAAACACACTGCAAGAATGGGAGAGTTGTGGAAAACAGAGTTTCATCCAGATGAATCTCAGGTATTAATAATATACACAAAAAAAAGTAAAAATAGTGAACTCAGACAATTACAAATCATAACCAAAAACTAAAAATAACCAACGTGCAAAATACATAGGAGTTACAAAGAAACACGAAATTACAATGGAAAGAACAATATAAAGCACTATGCAGAAAAGCAAATGGCATTTTGGCCTTCCTTAGAAGAAACCTTTACAACTGTTCTCAAAATGTAAAGAGAAGTGCTACAAGGCTTTACTAAAATCCAGTCTTAAAGTATGGTAGCTGTGGCTGGGACCCAAATCAACAGACCTACATCTATACAAAATTAGGCTTCGCAGCAGTGTCATACCCTAGGCTAATGATATTTTTTTCTAGACTACATAAAAGACGAGGTGATTCTAATTCTACTATTACTATGTAATACTACAGCTACAATAGCCACTTCACATGCATTAGGCCTACATTGCCTTGTCAGCGATCATTTTTCTTCTACTAGGTTAGTTAAATGTTGATCATTTCCCTCACTGCAATTCTGAAAAAGGGTGTTTTCGTTATAACGCCATTCCATTTAACGAGGTTTGAATGTAGACCTAGGGAAATACCAAAAGCAACATAAACCAATTGCAATGGATACCTTTAGAAGAATACAGAACCAGAAATAAAATCAATATTGTCTTTGAGGCTGTAAATGGCCAACTGTCTATTCCATTAGATCACTTTAAACTTAATACAAAAACAACCAGATCAGGTTGTCAAACATACATGGTTCCACCTTCAAACATTGATTGTTACCTGCACTCATTTTACCCTAGCATGTAAGGCAATAGAACGGGCTGCCAACAAAATAGGACTGCCAACAAAATAGGACTGCCAACAAAATAGGACTGCCAACAGAACTCAACAATAGTACTAAAGATTTTTAAAACAGAATTAAATACATCACTTTAAAAACAAAATTGAATAAGAGCAAATATGTTTGGGTCAAGTTAATATATGTGCGCTGGCAATAGTACTCAAGAACTGAATTGGTCAATTATTATAAAGAAGAATTGGATATACTATATTCTCGTTAATCTCACACACTGAAATGTACATGTACTTGAGAATTTTTGAAACTTTTTAGACTACATTTTCTGTAATAGCAACAACTTGTATTGTATATCATTTCACACTAATCAAGATACATGTATCAACATAGCAGAACAAAGTCAGCTACCCTCAGAGGTAAAAACAGTATTCTACCTTCACAAAGGTATTTTGCATCATTATATTAACAGTTTGAGTCATAAAGGAAATATTTAAAGACATAAATTTACTTTCACAAAACAATAAGAAAATACAGGTAAAGGAATAAACTAGAGGAATTATCTCAAGATTGACGGAGCTCTTCATTTCTAAAATTCCTAAAAACTAGAAACTTCAAATGCTAGCAAATAATAACTACGCTCTTTACAAGAATCTCTGAGATATACTAAAAGGTAAAGAGAAGTGACAGCAGGGTCAAGCTTCAGGATTTTCAATGGCAAAATACATCTGTCAATGGTATCATGATAAAGCCAACATCATTCTCTAAGCTACTCAAATTCTAATCCTCTAGAAACATTACTGTATGACTCTAGCTTCTAGACCATAATTTGTCTGCTCTTGATGTACTTGTACCAGTATTCAGGAGAATGAGTTCATGTGGACGACAACAACCGCTTTATGGTGGATTGAGGAGATGATCTGAATATGAAGTGGCCAAAGCCTTTCTTCTAAGTTTGT
>JAXRKP010000006.1:692500-700000 GCA_037039925.1 Doris montereyensis | reverse complement strand
GGGGGAGGGAGGGAGGGAGGGACGGACGGACGGACGGATGGACAGACAGACAGATAGACAGACAGACAGACAGACATAGACAAAGACAGAAACAGAGACAGAGAAAGTATCAGTGATTAGAATACATTTCAGTGTCCTTAACAATGACAAAATTATACTGACTTGTTCTCATAGTCATGAACACGATTTATTTCATCTGTAAATTTAACAACGTTCATGAAGGTATTTTTTTCAATAACAATGTGGAAACTATGATGGACACAGTTGAAACGATAGTACATGTAATGCTATTGTCAGCATATGCCATGGTTGAGTCTATGACTCGGTGGCAGATAAACAATGTCATCACCAGTCACGTGACTTGGAAGAATGAACGTGGAAGTGCTGCATAGACCCCATTCAGCAGAAATCGATACTGATTATTGTAAGATATTGAACCGAATAACGTGTGTGCAAAGTTACAGCCATAGTTTGATAGTCTGTTCAAAACAGAAAAAGCTTATTTGAATTGAAGTTGTCGGTAATTTTGCAATGAAAATCCAAGATGGCGGTGTTCTCATGGCAACCATATGATAAAAAAGTTTTTTTTTATTTACTTCAGCTAATTTAGACATGCTGAGTTCAATGGTAGTGGTTAAAATTATTTATTTTAAATAATGAAAAAAATATGTTCTGAACCCTGTTTTGGCTGTTTCCATGACAACCATATGATAAACACATTTTTATTTCTTTCTTTTTTCAGCTAATTTAGATATGTAGAATTCAATGGTATTGGTCTAAATTGTCTTTTTTCTAAAACTACTAAAAATCCTGCTCAGGATCTCTCTCCCCCCCCCCCCCCCAACCTCCCTAAGAAATTCATTAAGATTTATTTTATTCAAACATTTTTTCATTAGATCAGTTTTAAAGAAACACTTTAAATCTTATCATTAACTAACTTCTATTTGATCTACATTGAATAGATAAGAAAGGTCACAGTGATTTGATAGAAAGCAAAATATAGTTGTCCCTGCCACCAGAAAATGCAAAACATTGAATTAAATACTTATTAGATGGAAGATATTGCAAAATCCCAAAAGAAAATCGTTCCTTAAAAAAAATAATTAGTGTTAAGAGAGAGAAAAAGACATCACAAAACTAGCCTGAAATCACCAGCATGTTAGAAAAGTTAATATCAACAGTAGTAGACGCTGATTTACCAAATTTATAGCTCCAATAGATGCATTTTTGTTGTTAAAAATATGAAACATTGTGAATTTAGTGACAATTTGTGAGTTTGATTTGAAAATGAAACATTTAGATAAATTTCATCTTTGAAAATGATAATGCAGCTCAAAAGATAATACACTTCAAATAGAGAGAATCTAATAGAAAGTTTTGAATCTCCCCAAAATCAAAAACTGATGGGTTGATTATTGTATTGTCATAGTCATTGTCAGTCTATCTGTCAGAATGTCTCCATTCAAAATCTTTCTTTCCTTTTCTTGTGCATACAATAGCACTTTCTCATTCCTTTCCTCAACATCACCGCATCACTTTCATCCCTGTACCTTAATGGGGCATTTAGTGCACAAAGTTGTCTGCCCTTGAATCAGAAATAGATAGATGCCAACTCTTTTGCATGGAGCCTGAATCCTTTAGCTTATTATTGTAAAGTAAGAGGGCAGTGAGTACTCCACGTCATTCTTCATAAATAATAATGTTATTACAAAAGCAGTATAACTACTACAGCCATTTCTACTGTTGCTAACAATCATTCTAATAATGTAAATAGTAGTGATAACAAGTGTGGTGATAATTGTTATAATAATAAAAAGAAGAAGAGAAGGAACAGGTGTCCACAAGTAATGATAATAACAAAATATAGAAATAATAATAGTAGTAGAGAAGAACATGCAACATGTTCCTATGTTATAACTTATTGACTAGTGCTTAATAAGATTGACACATTATCTATTTTGCATGCTTGCACTGAGTTACAATGATGCACAGTTCTATAGGAAAAGACATTGCATTGAGGAAATGAAGTGATGAAAAAGATATACAACAGGCAGTCTCATGAGGTTTTTATCGGGAATATCCGAAGCTAAATACTCCTGTAGTTTTACACTTTGATTCACATTCAAAAAGTATAATTTAGTGTAAAGTCTGTTGTCAATTCTTAAATTCTCTAGAAAATTATTAAATGTGTCAAAAAATTATCATTTTTTCTCGTCCTATTTTTTCAACTCATTAGGAGAACATCTTCATCTAATATAAATAGATTTAGTCACAGGGAGATCAGTGAAAACATATTAATTTACACAGACATATCAAAATCTCAATCATTTAGATTCTATGGCAACACAAGATAGTCTGACTTGAGCAATCTAGATATCTGAAGTTCCGAAGGGTGGAACTATCTTGAACCAAGGAAACATTTATGACTGGCAAGTATAAGCCACCGAAATGACACTCATAGGTTGTTGAATATGTCATAGCAAGTATTTTACCACAATTTTATGATGTACATCTAAATAAATCTAGTCATATATGTTGATTCACATGTTTAGATATATAACATTAAAATGTTGAAGTCAGCGCATACTTCTTCTACTACGACTATACAATGACCAGAACTGGTAAAATACAGCTGCACAAAAGAGTTACCACCTATCCCGGAAATCGCACAATGCATCATGGGACAGATTGGCAGTAGGAGCTACATGCCCCATTGCAATAAGAGCTTCTAGGATTTTTGTCCTTATATTGGACCAAATCATTAATGTTACATAAAAAATATTTTATTTTTATCAAGATATTTTCCCAAATCACAAAGTAATGTAAGAAAAAAGTTGAGCACTGCACTAAATACACACAAAAAGAAGCTAAAGGCTATTCAGCCATGAAAATGGATGACAAATGACACAAAGTTAGATTGAGAAAAGAGATAAAATGAGGGCAGAGGCTAATTCATGTGAAAGCATCCTTGGCAACACATAATACACAATGGCTTTGCTTCAAAATTAATCAGGGACGCAGAAATCAAACGATAAACATAGAAATATTGGAGTGTAGACAACTTCATCACTTCATGAATAATGAATGTTCAGAATTGGAAATAATTATGTATAAGAATTTGAACTTCTAAACCTTAAAGCTAAACTTAAACCAGTAACATTGTCATGATTTTGTTTGTTTGATGAGGAAAAGGTAAAATTCCACAAACAGGAATGAATTAAAGAACCATAACTGTCAGTTTTAAGAAGAAGAAGACAACACTTTTTGATACATGCAGAAGTACGAAAAAATAATTCCTTTATTTTCCTGTGGAGGATGAAATACAATACTTAAATGGATGCAATGTAAGGTCAATCAAAAGACCACTGATAGTGATTGCCAACCTCTTTGAGCAGATGAATAGATTGAAGAGTTTATTGGTTTAAGACAAAAGCCTAATGGGGACAAAATGATTGAAATAGTGGAAAGGCAAACATGTTTTAGTGACTAATGAAGAAAAAAACGTGGATCAAACACAAAATAAAATTTGTAATTCTAGCATAGATTTCCTTGGTTTTCAGTCATGAAATTTTGTTTGCCTATTGCATCTCAAGCTAGCTGACCATCATATAGTTTTCAACCAGATGACATCGATCTAAAATGCAGGTCACTAGATCGCCACAATGTGAGGTTGATGGAAAAAATGATCACTCAGAGAAATGAGAAGCTTACACAGAGAAGTGTGTTGGAAGCGAAGTAGGGTGAAGGACAGAAAATGAAAAAGAGACCTGAAGCCAATGGGACTGTCAGTAAATTTTTGATTCAGAATAATAAAATATGAAAACATAATATGATATATTTGATTCTGGCATCATCCACATAAATGATGAGGCAAAAGTAGGCAATGCACAATGATATTTTTCTAATTCCATTATTCTATCACACACACTTTCCAGGAAGGTTGCTCTTCCAATGACAGACATTGGTATTCTTAAATTTAATGAAAGAAACCGTCTTCAAGACTGTGAAACATTCTTCTTAACAGTGAGAAAGAAGACAAGAAAACTTTCATTTCATTTATTTACATTCGGAACAAAATCACTGACAGCTCTGCCTCAATCATTTTGCTGCTCTGTGCTAAACTTTATGGTTAAGAAAATTCTACAAGCTCTGATGTGTTCTTCTTTTAGCAACTTTGCATGATTAAAAAAATTAAATACTTGATGAAAGAGAGGGTTAAGCTAGGTGTTGATCATATCTACAACAATCCTCAAAGCAAGAGGAAAATGAAATTTTAAAAAAGTACTGAAAACTCTATTCAAACACAAACATTGGGTGGATAAAAAAAAGAGTTGAATTTCATACCTGTCCTGAATTTTCCTTTAAAGAAAAAAGAGTTTAGACCAGTATTTATAACAATTTTTAAAATCTTGCTGCCCAAATCTATCAATGCATGAATTAAGAAAATGTGAGGTGGGACAGTAAACCCGTCCAATGTCACACAGTATTCTTCTGAGATAGCGAGTTCTAAAGAAAAAATTGTGAATTTTCAAAGATAAATGGCATCGAAACCTTTGGTTTTTCATCTTTCATTTCAACTATTTCTGTTAAGGATTTATGCTTATAAATGTTTTTAATCATTGATGGATGGAACCTACCTACCCACTGAGTATGCTGGACAACCCCTGCCAAGGCCCCAGTACCATTATTTTGCTCAACGGTTTTGTGAAAAAATTTATGACTACAACATGGCATGTTTGGTATCAATGCACAGGTCATTCATTTCTCTTGTGAATGAAATAAAGTGAAATAAAGAAATGAAGTAAAGGTTTTAGCCAATATATGCATCGTGACCCGCATTCTTGAATGATAAAAGATAATCCACCAATTTCGCTTGATTCGCCAAACATATAATTAAAACAAATAATTAAGGGAATAAAATTGATTCCATATTTAATATTTACTCTAAATCATGATAATTTTATCCTGATACTGTGGTAAACATTGCTGTTTACATTTTCGAAGCAGTCGTACGCATAACCACACAAGTCAACAAGTCAGTCCTTCACCTGTTATTAGATATAGATCTAGAATCTAGATTTAGATCTAAAGTGATGTGATAAATTTACTTAATTTCAGACCGAAAAAAGATCTGGACAGCATAATAATGTTGAGGATCTAATCTATGCAAAATCAACAGTTGACGTAGATTCTAGATGTAGGCCTAGATATCTAGATCTAGATCTAGTCTATGAATATGCTTACACTTATACTTCACGCAACAAACTTAGAAAACGGCTCTTTTTCCTTTTTCTCTGTTTTTCATTTATCTACCTACATTTTTCAAAAGGACGTATCTCAGGACCTGATAAAGATATCTGGATGAAATAAAGTGCAATGTGTTCAGAATACACTGTCAATAACTCAATGTAATGGAATGGAAGGTTTGACTGGGTTTTCCTGTACCACCACACAAATAGACAGAGTACACGAAAAGACGGGATGAGACATATTAACAAGACAATACAAGCAAAGTTTTCATTGCCAATGAGCAAAGGTGATGGACAAAATGTTGATACAAAGTGGCGAATTAAATGCAATGTCAAACGTCATAATGTGCATTAGCATGGTATTGTGTTTAAAACACCCAAAACCAAGACAAATAAAGCATTTAATCGTGTGAAAGTGAATTCTGTTTTTAAGGGGAAGGAGAAAGGGTGGGGGGGGGGGGGGGGGGTCCTGAGAAGGCCATTTTTGCCGCAAATGGGACAAATCGAGTATATTATATTATTGGATGCAGCCGTTCATTCCCTTCACATTGATACCATAAAAGAAGTTCAGTATTGATTCTTTGAATTTTTGTGATTTTTTAGATACAATACCGCTTATTTTAAACACATTTGTTAAACTATAAAAGCCAGTAATTTTGTCTTTTAATCAGCACAGTATAATCTACAAATCATGACAAAATTTCTTCAATAGTGCCTTAGATCGTCAGGAAAATATGTGACATATTTTAAGTAGTTAAGAGTGTGTCAAGGTTTTATGACGTTTCAAAGTAATATCCTACTCTTTTCTAGGTTTTTATGCGAAAAAACATTATTTTTTTTTTTATTTGATTTGATTTATCAACATCCACAACTAAGGTGATCTTTGGGTTTTTGATCGACAAAATAGTTTCAAATACGATTTTCTCCAAATTGACTTATTTTACTGTTGTTTGCTAAGTTGTTGAACAATTTTCAATGGATTCATCTGAAATTTGGCCTAGAGTTGCTTTATATCATTACTAAGAGATCTGCTTTGGGGATTTTTATATGTTTTGAACTTTTTGAGAAATTTATGATTTTTGTTGGAAAATTGAGAGAAATTAGTTTCCTTCAAGACTTAATTTTTGAAAATTGGTAAAAAACCCAAACTACACAAGATATAAAAAATCAATGTGAGAGATTCAGGATATTGGTTTGAAGTTTCTATGTGCACAATTATAAACATCTCAATAAAAAACTGTAAGACTGCTTAGCTTTTGAAAATTACCAAAACTGACCTAGTTTTTCACGAAAAATTCAAGATTTCCATGGCAACTGTATTCCCAAAAATGACTTTCACAATTTGTTTCCTCTAATTTCACCATGCTGAACTCATTTATGAAGCTTAAAAATTAAGTATCTCTGCAAACTAAAATTCACTATCAGGACTCGCCACACCTCTGCTCTACATGGCTACAACAGACTTTGTGTTAAAACCTTTGTTCTACATCATGTTCTTTGAAAGAATACCATAGTTCATTTCTCTTCACAGTGTCAAATGCCCTTTTTTAAGTCAATTTTCTTCAAGGAATTTTTCTGTTATTTGTCTGATTGTAAATGGTCTTGAACACTTCTTCCTGGTCTAAATGTGCTCTGATGTTCTTCAATCTGATCTTCTACTCTTTTTCTCAGTCTCATTTCTAGTATCCTGGCATACACTTTTCCCGGTTATGAGTCGGAGCTCCAAGTATAAAATAAAACGTTAGAAACGCCATAGAGGCCATATGGAAGGATAAAGAATAAGTAAAAAGAAAGATATAAAATAAAACTTACAACTTGACTAATTATATTTAGGTTTTAAGAATACATTGGGTTCCATGGTGACATACAATATAGATCTGTATAATCAAATTATAGAAAACAAGAACCTGTTGTGATTATGGAATAACCCTGATAAAAAGATTAATGAGTCATAGGGCTTACTTTTGGATGAGAGCATTAATATCCTTTTGCTCTTGGGAGTCGGCCAGTGCTTCTGCAGATGATGACAAGCCTGCACCAGAGCTACTTAAACCGGTAGCAGAACCTGATGCCAAGGTGACCAATGATGGAGATAATGTTTTACGTAAAGTTGAAGATAATGTAGTTGATGTTGTCAAAGGAGGAAGAGAGGAGAATAATGAAGGAGAAGACGATGATAAAGGTGCTGATTGCGCATCTCTTTTCGAGTTTTCAGAAACAGACCGCATGAAGGAGGATTTCACTTGAGCTG
>JAXRKP010000006.1:632500-687500 GCA_037039925.1 Doris montereyensis | reverse complement strand
AAAAAAAACATTTTTTATCAAATTTTAATGTAGAAAAAGATTCTTACAGATTTGTGCTCTTCCTTCTCTTGTTCCATTTCAGAAGCCATCATATCTCAGTTTCCCTTACATTTTGACGTAGATCCTCATTTTCTGACTGCATTGTCTCCATTACCTTGTGGCATTCCTCAACCTCCTTTTTTCTTATAACATATAACAAAGAGATATCAAATAGCTCTCTTTTCATTTAAAAACACAATAACTCAAAAACAAAACATAATAAGTTAAGCCACACCTGGAATAGGCCATTTGGGGTAAAAATATCAAAATTGAGGTTATGGCATTTCATTCTAGTTCCACTTTTTAGCTTTACTTATAAACCACCCTCAAGTCTGAATTCCCTGTCTTTCTGTGAAAAAATAGTCTTTGAAGACAACAACCATCACCAGTTGCATGACAAATTATCAAGTTTTTAAAATTTTGAGAAGCCCTAACCCCTCGAAATAAGATCATCCTATTCATTTGCACACCTCTTCATATGCATTGTGCTATTTATGTTGAGACTACACAGTCAGCGACAATAGTATTATTTGGCTATAGTACAATATTATTGTATTCAGAACTGCTAGCCAAAGCCCACAGTTCCATATATGGGCAAAGGTTACGCTCAAATGCCACAAACATCCGGGTGAACAGTAGCAAAGTCTCCCCTTTCACTCATGGCTGGCCCGTTCAACCACCAACACCGCTCTTGAGCGATCAAGCGTATTGCTTCCCATGTGTGATGCAGGCGGTCCCCCAATTGGGTCATCGTAAATGTTTCATTCTGTCTTAAATGATCATAATATTTGATTTCAGAATATATTCATTCTAGTTTATGCATCGTTTTTACTATCATTTGATGCATGTTGTTTGATATCACAGTAAAAATGCTCTTGTGAGCTGAACGTTGTGTGAAACGTGTGTTTTTGTATGCTTTTAGTGTTGTGAAATTTCAATTGTGTTTTTCTCAAAATGTTTTTTTTTACTATTGTTTCGCTGTTTGGCCTTATTTGTATAGATTTTGTCATGAAATTTTGCATGTCGATAGCCATTGACTATACAAACAAACTTTCAAAAAACATTTTCCGAAAAATATATGCTTTTGCAAAAATATATTTTTTCATAAATATTTTGCACATGTTTTACATAGCAAACTAAAAATCCCATAAAAACATAAATAAAATTTAAATTCCGAATTTAAAAAAAAGTTTATACTCATTACCTTCAACAACTTGTATGTGAAGTTTAGGAGCGATTTGGTCATTAAGTTTTTCTAAATAGCTACGTAAAATAACGTGTAAACAAAAATCCTAACAATTCAAGATTGCGACCCTTTCCATGACAACCAAGTAAAACAATACCATATAAGTTCATGTTTCAAAACCCTGATTACATATATGCATAATTTAACCCTAAAAAATAAAAAGTAAAAAAAATAGTTTCAGAACCGCATATTCCTTAATTCGGGAAAAAAAGAATGTCTCTGTTAATGATGTATTATATGGTTTCTTTATTTTATTTAAGAGGGAGGGGGGTCCTAAACAAGCCATTTTTTAAATTCAAAATGGGGCAAATATAGTTTATTGTATTATTGGATTGCACAGTTCCTTTCACAATCATATCCAAAAAGAAGCACAGTGTCGATTCTTGGAATTGACAGGATTTTTTTTAAGGAAACACACAGGCCAAACACATCTATTGAGCTATAAAAGCCAATAATCTTGTCAAAAATATTGTAAGTTGGTACTTATTTTAATCATCACAGCGTACTTTATCCAAAATATCTACTTTTGACAAATTATCCTGAATATTGCCTTAGAAAAAAGTGCTGTCCGACATGAGTATAAGGAATGGGCAGTTGAAATGGGGTAGACTAGAAGTAGTTCAGAGCGTCTCAGATTTTATAACGCTTCAAAGTATTATCTTTTTTTTTCTCTAGGTTTATGTGAGAAAAATATTCAAATAATAGAAAAGAAAAAATTCAAATATGATTTTCTCACAATATTACTTTTTGATAATGATTGATCAGCTTTTTAAAAATTTATAGTCCGATTGCCCCAAATTTGGTATGTAGCATCAATAATCAAATAATAAAAATTGCCAGGGACAATTTTTTATATCCTTTCAAATTTTTGGATAAAAATATTTTTGCTATTAAATTTGCCAAAAATTGGAAAAGTTGCCATAAACATTTTTGAAATGTTAATAAAATTAAAACCCTATATTTATAAAAAAAATATCTGCTGAAAACGAATTTGATATTGGACCAAACAATTCATGCAAAGTTACCATCAAATCTGATAAAAACTTAATAAGCCTTTTGTCAGTGGATTTTGACCATACTTTTGTAATGAAAGTCAAAGATGGTTACGTTTTCATGGCAACCATATGATAAACAAATTTTTCCCTTTTTCCAGCTAATTGACATGTTGAGTTCAATAGTAGTGGTCAAAATTGTCTATTTTAAAGATTGTAGAAAATCATGTTCAGGACACGCACCCATTCACCACCCCCCCCCCTATTCCTTTGTATTTGTTTTCTCTTTGTTCCTGTGGGGCGTTAATATCATTTATCTCATTACTCAACACTCATTTGCAGTATCTTTGAGTGCATCCTTGGACAAATATATGTAGAAATGAGGTATAATAGCTAAATGGATCAACAGAAGTCAGATAAATTACAATGACATCAAACTTCAGCAAATACAACATCAAACAGGTCTGTTATATAATTATATGACACAGTTTTGAAGAAACTTAAAAGTTTAATATTGAAATCTTTGAAAATCGCCCAAGAATGGTATGTTCTTTTTCAGTGACAACACCTCTAATTTCTTACTTTTGCTCAAATCCTCCCTTCTTGTCTTTAAGTTCCGATTCAAGATTTTCAATCGTCTGCTCCTTGCTTTGAATTTCCTTCATCAATTGCTGTAGTTCTCCTTGCATTTGGTGAAGTTCAGCTCCTACATCCTCTAAGCTTTCCTTTATCAAGAAGAATGGTGAATATGATTAAACAAGTGGATAACATCAAATAAATTATGAGTGAAGAACAAACATACAAAATGTATTCATATGTTTTTCTCTTCCAATACTATGTAATTGTAGGAAAATTGTTTTTCTGGTATAATTTTTGAGACATGATAATTCTAACAAGCAGCGGGAGGTGCTTGCACCTCTATGGAGACTAGGCAGCCTTACCCTCCATGGGTCTTCTGCTGCCTTGCAAGCCGTTTTGGATGACCAAATGCTAAGGGAGTTATCCCTGACAGAAAACAACAACCTGCTGCCTTACAGGTGGGTCTTGGATGACCAAAGGCTAAAGGGAGTTAACCTTGACAGAAAATGTCAATTTGCTGAAAATAAAAATCAAAGCCCAGAGGGCCTCAAAGTGGCAGCCTCACCACCTATCTAGGGTACAGTGGACTTATCCCCCGCTTATCCAAACCAACTGATTCAGAGAAACATATATTATATACAGACTGAAATTTTAGAAGATGACCCTGAAACGAACACAGGCTTTGATTTTGGAACATGGAATATCAGATCAATAAATAGAAAAGAGTTAGAATTACCTGAAGAATTATAAAAAATTCAAAGCATTCAAGATTCTAACCCTTTTATTTTTTGGTCATTTATTAGTAAGGACTAACTTCACTAGAAAAACCAAAATTCTAAACATTTTATTTATTAACTAGTACATGAGTAAAATTCAAAGCAGATATTTTCTATCACAGAAAACAAAAAGGAAAAGGAATAGAAAATGGAGGACTAAATCATATTTCTCAGGAGCAGATGAAGATAGAAAAGAGAAGGTCAATGCTAAGGCCACCTAAGCATAAAAGACATGAAGTTACTAGAAAGTTGGAAATTTATAAGCCCCTGGCCATTAGAGGTAAACATTAAACCAAAAGAAAGAGAACTTTATTTATTGCTAGCTTAATAATGAAGATGCCATCAAAGAAGAAAAGATATCTTTGAAAACAAATAGCAGATTTCAACCCAACCAGAACTAATAGTTTTAGAGATTTAAAAATGTTAGAAACATCAGGAGGAGTCAGGAGAGCAGTTTGGTGTGAATGAGTAAATGAAGATAGAAAAGAAAGGTCAATGCTAGGTCAATCATGGACAATAATAGTTAGCAGTTCACAGTACAATGGATGGCATGAGTTAACAGAGAAGTTGAAATTTTCATCACCAAATGTTGTTGAGAAAACTGAAAGAGAAAAGGATAGAAAAGAAAGCTATAAACTGTAAATATACCAATAGTAAAACAGATATACCAAAGGAGAAAAATGTTTATCAGGAGGAAGATAGTACAATAGAAAAATGTGACAACTGTACAAGCATGGTAAACAGCACATGTGGTAGAATGAGAATGTCAAAATCAAAGAAAAGAAGGAAGCCTGGAAGAAATACTTACAAATGAAGAGGTCAAAAAGGATAGATAGATTATGTTAGTAAAAGAACTATTGCCAAAGAGGAAGTGAGGAAAAACAAAATGGGAACAATTTGGACAAAGATTTCAAGAAAGCCATCAAAGCTGATCTGGGGAGCAATGAAGAATGAGAAAGACCAAAACATGCTCAATTAGACAAATTAAGAATGTCAAAGGAGACAAAAAACAAAAATCAAGGAAACAGAAAGTTTTTCAAAATCCCTCCAGAACAAACAAGGAGTACAGATCAATTAGTAAGAATAAATTAATCCAGATGAGACTGCTGAAGATGTAGTGATCTCAAGGGAAGGAATCTAAAAGCTATACAAAAAGTTAAGCTAGGATTACAAGCAAAGACCCCAGGACCAGATCTAATTTATCCAGAACTATTTAAAAACCAAGGAGAGAGGCAGATAAGGCTACTACATGCAATATTTCAAGATGCATGGAAGTTACAACAGGTGAAAGATGACTGAAAAAAGGAAATGATAGTACCAATACACAAGAAAGGATCAACGATGGAATGCTCAAAATATAGAGGATATCACTTCTAAGCCTGCCAGGAAAAGTTTATGCCAGGATACTAGAAATGAGACTGAGTCAAAGAGTAGAAGATCAGATTGAAGAACATCAGAGCAGATTCAGACCAGGAAGAAAATTAAAAGACCACATATTTACAGTTAGACAAATAACAGAAAGATTCCTTTGAAATAAAGAATTACTTGCACCTCTGTTTTATTGATTTAGAAAAGGCATTTGACACTGTGAGGAGGGATGAACTATGGCATTCTTTAAAAGAACATTATGTGGAGCGAAATTTAATAGAAGCTATTTAAAGTTTGGTAATAATAAACCAACATGTGCAAAGGGGAGTAGTTGGAAATTCATCTGAAGAAATTGATGTAGATATAGGAGTTAGACAGGGCTGTATCCTAAGTCCTTTTTTGTTTATCACATTTATGGATTCAGTTGCAAAGACCTGCTCAAAAATGAGTTTCATTAGCTACTGATTCAGCTCTAATTGAAAATCAGAAAGTGACCTTCAGTCTCTTATCAAGATGCTAAATATTGAACTAAATCAAACAGGATTGAAAATGAATGCAAATAAAATAAAAAATACTAGTAACTAGGGCAATGAAAACACAAAATCTTAAACTGAGCAGGAGAAGTTCAAAACTGCAATTACTTCAGAGTAATGATTATCTCAGAGCGAAAACTAAGAGAAGAAATTAGCCAGAGAATCAAAAAGGCAATGACAACATATTAGCATTTAGGAAAGGCATTTATACGTAAACAAAAATTGTCAATAAAAAAACCAAAATGGCAGTATGCAACACAGTTTATGGTCCTAATCTCCTCTATGGCAGTGAAACCTGGACCTTAGGCAGTAGGGAATACAGAAGAATACGAGCAGCTGAAATGAAATATTCCAGAAGAGTAGTAATTTCCAAAACATTTCCAAAAAAGGACACATTAATTGCACCTTTCGTACCTGCGATCCTAATGCCGTTTGTCCTAAATGCCTGCAATCTCAGTGAAACCAATTTTTTCCCACACAGATTACCCCTCTAAATGCCCATTTCAAAGCCAAGATTTCCCCCTAAATGCTCAGTCTCAATGGCAACTGCAGGTATAATCTTCTCCAAATCATCATAAAATACGTCCAAAATTGATTAAAAATTATAATTTTCTTTCTTCTATTATAATTTAATCCCATTGCTTATATGGCTAATTTATGTCCGTCAACAATCTGTCATGCAATGTAACTGCCCTACATTTACCTATCCAATGTAATATTATAAAAGATGACCAGCCTCCTCTTCTTAAAGGGGCGGGGGTTGTGTGGGACCAAAACATTGACCTTCTGTTCTTTGCATATTCGGTGAACGGTCATTTATCTAAAAGCCTATGACAAAATAATTTCCATATAACGTTGTTTTTAAAATAAAATACTTTGTAGGGAGGGTAGGTAAGAACAGTCAAAATTTTGACGTAAATTACCCTAACACTGACTGAAAAGATTGGCACTGAAAATCCCTCTAGCGACGGCTAATCGCCAATGTGGCAGCACAGTTCTTTGGCTTGGCTTTTGCCGAGCATGACACGTTGATCGGCCAAGCTTTTGTGACATAAGAGGTGAAGGCCAGTGCCGTGCGTATGTAAACACGCGCACAAGTATAGGAATAGGAGGCCAATAACAAAAAAAATGGTCATTTGATGGATATTTTCACAGCAATGCACATCTAAACCTAGTTTTACAATTCTTTTTATAGTAATAACAATGCCAGAGACTGTCGAAAGAGTAAAGGGGCAGCTACAACAAAGAAAAGGGTCTGAAGCATTTGCTTTATGTTATTTTCTTTTTCTTTCTTTACTTGCATTTTCCCAAAATGTAGTTTTCACACTAAAATTCTATCTCCTCCGTCATTTACAGTTGTAAATTTGTATGATATTTCCCACACAGATTCCTCTCGATATATGCTATATAAAAAAATTCATTAAAAAAAAAACTATCCTAAATATCTAAAAACCCGACATCATTCTTTAGATATAGAATGGAAAAAAACGATCTGCACAGTTTTGATTGATTTCATAAATAACTAAGAGAGGACATATTTGAAAATTGGGTCAAAATTCAAGATGGCGGCTGTTTCCCTGGCAACCAAGGACGCTTCTAAACTTTTCAATGATATAGGATGACAATAGTTTGACAGTTACTCATATATATACCAAAATCAAAAACCCCAACTCAAAATCCCCTATGCCTTCAGGTCCTTGTGGCAAGCAATGGTTTATGCATTTATCACATAAGTGTTACAGTTTCTAGGTGTCCCTATTTCTCGCTTTCACTTTACGTAAAACTGAGGATTCTTCTAAAACAAAGGATCTGATTATGAACCTTTATCCTTGTCTGTCTATTAATCATCCTCGATGTTTTACCTGACCGATTTTCCTGTAAATGTCCGTTTCACCTCAATGCCCGTTTTCTCTGCTTCCCAAGCACTGGGCATTTAGGCAGTAACAACTGTAATAATTACGTATTAAAAGAAAGAAAAAAGAAAAGTATGACAATTACATGTTGAGTTGAAAGGAAATTATGGGCAGAAAAAGGAGGAAACAACTTTTAAACTAAGGTGTCAAAACACATAGCCCACGTACTTTTGCAGTTTGGGGAACAATCAAGCCATCAGGAAATGTTACAGCGTATTTTGAGGTTTTGTTATAGGGGACATGCTCTCTATCCCTGTAAACAAAACATTTCAGACTCTAACTACAGGCAATATAATCTAAAAAGCAGAGCTAATCTACTGAGATAATAATACAAACTTAGATCTAGTAGGATACTTCTACAACAACATCTGTAGCAGAAATGATTGTTTAATTAATTTACAAATCTGTGGGAAAAATGTGTATCAAAGTCATTTTTCCCAGCGTAAAATAATTTTAATGTTTTGGTGCAATAGGCACGATAGAAAACTGCAAACTTAATTCAAAGTAAAATTAAAAATATTTTTTTAAATTTCACAAATTTACATGAGTGCCACTGTACTGAAATCCTGATCATTTCAATGTTGGTGATTGGCTCAAGGGCATTAGGCCATTATGAGATGTCTCCACCCCACCAGGTGGCATACAGACATTTTGCTGCTTAAAGGGTTAAATACATATGTTGTTTGAATTCTATAAATCTAATTTTTCAAAGTTCATTCCACATATATAGTCAAAGCCATTTAAATAGAACAGCACCGCTCCTTGGAAATCATTCAATTAAGCGGCATTCCCGTTAAGTGGAATCCATATATTGAACGACCTTATGTTATTATACATGTGCATGATTACAATAATTGCTACAGGTACGTTTATTTCTTGTATAATGCAGTGTTTCACGTATATTAATGGCGATCGCATATCCATTTTTACTTCTGGTGTGTTTCAAATATAATAATTGATACATTAAACACACAATACAATACATATTTCACATGCCTATGCAGCATGTTCCAATTAAGCGACAAGCGTTCAATTAAGCAGTTTAATTTATTTTCATAAAAAGAACTCTGTCCTAGAGGAATCGTTCCAATTAAGTGGCGTCCCAATTATCGGATTTTAATGTATTCCAATACTGACAAAGTTTAATCTACAGTTCACCTCTCTCAGATTTTCCATGATCTTATTGTGGATTTTTGATTGACTCTAGCTGTTTCCAATTCTTTCTTCAGCACTTCAATTTCATTCCTTTTAGCCTCCTCCTTTGATGGCTCCTCACTTGAAAAAAACACAAAAAAATCTCATGAAGCAAATGATATGTCTAAAATATAGAATTTTAACCTTTTAAGAATACGGCGAGAATTTAAGAGGTCACTCAGCCTTTCAGATAGAATTAGTGTTTAAAGACACTCAACTCTGTTGACTTGCATGTACTGTACATTTAAAAAGAATCGGAACCACACAAGTATTAATTACTTCTCAGCATAAAATTTTGACACAATCAACTTTGATCTTATACATTTTGATAAATATAAGTTATGCTTGATATATTTCCCAGAGCATTGAAAGCCATGGATTAGTAAAAACAGGTACATTTTTCAATTTTTAACATTTCTGGGAAAAGTTGAAACAGCAACATATCATAAACATGTGTTTGATGAAACCATCCAAAAACGATGAAAGTGATTTTAAAAAACCTATCAATGTGAATATTCAAACATTTTTCTATATGTAACAAGCCAATTAAAAATTATCCCCTTACTAGCGGTTTAAAGAAATTGCTCAAATGACATCCTTTCTGCTGTTTGCAGAGCTTCACTTGTTTAGAGTGAAGTTTTCGATTATGTAGGTGTCATCGTCTTTACAAGCTGTTCTATTTCTTGCTTCAGCTCAACCAGGCTCCTTGGGACGATATTTATACATATTGTTTTCAAATAGCCCCATAGGAAGAAATCCGAGAGACTAAGATCCGGTAAATGAAGCTCAGTTGTTGACTGTCACTGTCCGTTGTGAGGTTAGTCAATCATCAAAGAAGGTGTTGTTGGGAGGATGATAATCGATTAGTCTCCCAAGTGAGTGGATTATCTTTAATTGACTTGTTACATATTGAAGTTGATGAGTTTTAAAATCAACTTCATTATTTTTTTATGTTTTCATCAAGCACATGTTTATCCTTTGTTGTTGTCAATTGAAAAATGAACCTCTTTTTACTAATTGTGCGACTTTATTTGTTCAGGGAATTATATCACACAAAACTAATATTTATCAAAATGTATTATTGTTTATTGTGTTAAAAATGTATGGCTATTGGTCGCGTTATTGAAAAGTTATTAATATTTATATGGGTTCCGTTTTTGTGAAACAAACAGTATCAATAGGATCAAGCATGTATGATGGACCATACAGCAATTTTAATAGTAATCATAAATCAAGGGTATTTGAGAAAAATTCAAAGGATATGGTCTGTCATAGGATAAGTAATAGAAAGTCAGTGAAACTATTCATGTGCCAGGATCAAGATTATGAATCTATGAGTCCTTTTCTCTACAAGTCCAATTTCAACATATGATCTTTCAAGTAAAAAGGTATTCATTTGTCTCAGTCATAATGATGTAGCAATCAACGACTTGACCAAAAAACTTTAAGTAGTCGAGATGTCGTCTACAACAAATTTTAAGAATACAGTGGTCCCCGCCTAAAAGATTGAGTCACCTAGAAACTGCTTTCTTCCTTTTCCCTCTTTAATTACCCCTACTAGATGCTGTCAAAAGATCTACTAAACTCAATGTAGTAAATGAAACTTCAAAGTCAGATAAAAAATGTCCTTTTCTCTATCTGGAACATGTACATCGTGTTGTAAGCCTAGAATTTCTGCTTATCCCTACCAAGCTAGTGTCAGGCTCTTGATATTGACACCAGACACCCACAAGATGAATAAGGCTATTGACACCTACAGTTTACATCCACATGCAACTCTTGCAGACCAACAGGGGCATGTTGAAAAGGATGAATAATGACATGAATTAATACTGAAGCCCCGCAGGAACAAAAATGAGATAGATACAAAGAGCGTCGTAAGCTTGGTTGGTAATGTGCTCTCTTTTCATGTTGAGTCTATGAGTGCCAGCCCAGAGGATGCTACTGGTGCCCAAAGATTTATTCTGTCTATTCTTCTGTATTTTGTCTCTTCTTTGTTCTTACAGGGCTTCAATATGATTTCATGTCCTTATTCATCACATTTAACCTATGTGCCTAGCCTACAATAGAAAGGACTAGTGGAACATGATCATTGATGTCTGTCTTATACCTGAAACATGAATATGATGAATATTCCTTTAGTAATTCTGTAAATGAACCAAGATATTGAAATGAAAAAGAGGGTGCTGATGGATGTTTTTCTCTCTGATTGACTGACTTTTCAAACTGAAATAAAAATAATAACATAAAAGAAAGAGAACAACCATTGTGGTAAAGTTCAGAAACATTTTTGTAACTCGCTTAACTTCAACTTGAGAAATTGCAAAAGCATAAACATCTTTAAAATTTCGAAATTTATCTTTTCAAAAAGTGTTGAAACTCATATTCATGCACTTAAATCTTTGACCCTCTCATTTTAAAATATGTTCGCCTGATATTGCTTTATATATCTGTGTGTTTACTCTAGTGTATTAATTGTATATGCATCTTCTTCTTATCATCATAATAGCTAATCAACTCAATTCTTGAGTATTACTGTCAGCATGCATAATTTAATTTAACCCCAAAGTGATAATACAACTTTGATCTTAAAGTGATGTGTTTAATTCTGTTTTTATTTTTTGAAGTCTTCAGTGCTGCTGCTTAGTTTTATTTCTGTTGGCAGTCCATTCCACAGCCTTAATTGTACTAAAATGAGTGCAGGTGACAATAAATGATTGACGATGGAACCATGTATATAGGTGTGAATGAGTACCCAGCTACAGGTAGAGAAAGATCTTGTCAAAGTGTTAGTACGAAAAGTCTAACAGGCTTTGAGAAGGACTTTGAATGAAACTGCCTGCTGGGGGATAAATGATGTACAATCGTTGGGCCTGCACTTGTCGGGAATACAGACGATAAATCCATTTTTATCTTTATCATTATAATTATATAACTCTTTTTGAATGCTAGCACCAATTTATTTATTTTTGCTCAGAGCGATAAATCAATTTCATGATTATCAATTCAATTTCATTCACAAAATACAAACATCTGGATTTGTGAAAAGATAAAATGTGTATATCATTATTGTGGTATACCTTTTAAAGGCTTCTTGGTTTTCCTTTTCTGTAAGTTGTGCCTTCAATGCTGCCAATTCTGCTGTCAATTTTGATATTTGATCATTTGCCCTCTTCTTGCTGCCTTCCAGGAGAGAAATTTGACCTTGCAATAAAGTAACTTGCTTCTGCACCGCATCTTTCTCCTTCCTCAATTGAACCATGTCTTGTTTTTCTATTAGACCAAAATCAATAGAAAGTCACTTGTTTTTTAATGATGATCATATAGATCTACACAATTTCTAAAATAAGACAAACAAAAAAAACAAATTGAAAAAAAAAGCTGTATGCAATCATGGTAGAATGCATGACATATTTATCTGAAATAATGAAATTAAGTATTCCAGATTAAAATGTAATCAATGCATGTTCTCAGGTGAAAAGATTTATGTTTCTTAATCTCTCCGCTTTAACTTTCACAAATGTTACCCTCTTCTTTAAATACACTCCTTCCTTATGTCAAACTTGTTGTTAAAAGCTCAATCGGAAGAGACAGCTAAGAGCAATGTTCCCTCTAAGCTGTGCGTGTGTGTGCGTGCACACCAGGGAGAAATAGTGTGCACGCACAGTAGAAATGTCTGTACATATGAATAAAAAAACTTTCATTCTCATGTGCACACATTTGGGATGTTTTCGTCAAGCACTGCACAACACTAAACACAGTGCACACACAGAGACTAGAAAAATTAGAGGGAACATTGGTTTAGAACTGTTCATCCAGAAGAAGGTAACGTTCATGAGTGAGTGATAATAAAATATCCAACCTTTTACTGCAATGTCACCATCCTGTCCATAATTTATGATAAACCTCTGATGTTTTGCATCCAAAACTCCATACTCATGTTTCAAGTCATTATAGTTTGCTTTTAGCTTCATATTTTCTTCTTCAGCCTGTTGAAAAATAAAAGAAGTTTATTATTATATCTTCACAACTTAGGGTATTCCTCTGTCTCCTTTGCGCATTGAATGTTATAACATAATTTTAATGGCACTATATAACCAATTTGAATTTAAAGGACATCAAAGGATTTCATAATCCTTTCCAGAAATTACGCAAGCCATTCTAATATATGATGCAACTATAACTCAATAGATATAATTCCGTCATTATTTCATGACGCAAATGGTATATCTTCGTAGAAAAAAATGAGTACTTCAATGCATCCACATAAAAAAGGTATACATTAGTATTTTCTATCAATTTTTTTCATAGAAACGAAGGTGAAAAAACATACAGTAGTGTCTAAAAAAATAACTGGCTCAATTCATGATCTTTATAAGGAAATACACCATCAATTAGCTGGTGCCATGGTAAATAAAAGCTAAATGTCTCAAAACTTACTGATGTGATTCTTTTTTGTCATTGAATTCTCCTGAGACTGTTTAGCTTCGTGTTTTCCTAGAAAAACAAGATGTTAAATTATGTCTTACTATTTTAGCTTTTTAATATAAGTGGGAACATATCATTTGTTTACAGGTACTCTTGGAGCCATAGGTTGCTATTGAAATTGCAATAAATAACACATCATTATTTTTCTTACTAATACCATCTCTTACCTGAAGAATAAATAGAACATTTTAAAAAAAGGTCTTAAAGAATGATACAATTTAAAATTCCTAGAAAGGATGTGAATGTTGCTTTTAAAAAATCGATATACAAATCAAAATTATTTCAAGGATTAGTACACATTACTTGATTAATGGCTTCCAATTTTGCAGACATTTCTTCATTGACCTCCCTTAATTGTTTGTTTGCTGTTCTTAATTCTTCCATTTTGAACTCCAGGTCTTCAAGACTGGGAATCTTGTATATATATTCTTCACTAGTTGCCTGGTGATCAAAGATTACATGTATATTCAAAAAGGCATACTATATGAAAAAACTATACTTGATGAAAGGAACAGCGTTTATTTTAAATGTAACAATATCTGCTAGATCACCAGCCTACGAGTGACGATCTATTTTCTCAGTGAACGGTGGCGCCTACTTGTTTAAGTCAATCTCGGATCAGTCAGCTGAGTGAGAATAGAATTACTATTATTATGGTCAATAGGCTCCTAAACATCAATTCAATCAAGTATGAATATCTTTACTAATGAAAAAAATCTGCAGTGAATGAAGAATGCATTCCTAGTGAACAAACAAACTAGATTCATATTTTGAAAAATGTGACAAAAACAAACTGAACTAGATTCAATATTTTGTGGTTTTTGATTAAACATGAATTTATAAAGTCTAATCTGGTTTATTTATTCACAATTTTCCCTTCAATTTATTTGCTGAAATACCAGTAGTCATGACTATAGACTGGTTGCGTGAGATTTGAGGCTAAAAACTTGGAAATTCCCTATAAACCCGTTAATAAATGAGGCAATTCCAAATGCTCCACGTGGATATCAAAATACCCTTCCACAAGCAAGCATTTGCCATCTGGTAAGGGTAGACAGTAGTATAAATACTATTCTCACAGTGTCCATATGTTGCGTGATATGCAAGGTGTGTTGTGAAGATACCGCCCCGTAGGCCAAGGGTTAAGATAATGTCCTTGTGATAATACATGCTCTAAACTCTAGATAAAGAAGATTTTAATTTAAGTGTTGTTTATTTATTTTATTTTTTTAATCCTTAAAAGCCTAATGGAAGTAAACGTCCAATGTGTTTTCAAGATAGAGGCAACTAAAACAAATATCATGCTTTTCTTACTATGGCCAGATCTTTTTGATGAATCAGGTCATCCCTTTCTTTTTCAAGCTGTGATATCTTTTTCCTAAAGAAAATGTTTCCAATGAAAAGAAGTTTGTTACAAAAAAAGAGAAAAAAAGAAAGTATTTGACAGTGTTATGATGGTAAACAGAATAAATACATATATACAAATGTAGAGGTAGTGAAAATAATTATCTATCAGTAGGTATCAATTTTACTTTATTCACATAATCAAAATACTGATGAATACTAACAATCACATTCAGGTCAAATGAAAATTTTTCTTCATAGATGGATTTATTGTTGGCCAGCACTATTCATCATTAATGACGGATGGATTTCGTCACTATTCGTTGTTAATGGTGAAAATGAAAAAGAGCTCGTCATTCATTTGTTTCACCATTAATGATGTATGGACCCTGGCACTATTCATCATTAATGATAAATGATGGTCCTCAGCATGATCCCAGTTAAAATAGGAATAGATTTTGTATATATGTAATGATTAATTTATAAATTTAAACATCTATTAATAATACCCTGTTCTTATGATTTGACATTTTCATTATTTTTCGCCCTGGATGTGACAATTTACATATGAATCTGGTACATGGGAATGATTCATGATTCAACATTAGATTTACATCTAGATGTGGCGTGCATGATTTGATCTACAGATCTCTCTCTCTCTCTCTCTCTCTCTCTCTCTCTCTCTCTCTCTCTCTCTCTCTCTCTCTCTCTCTCTCTCTCTCTCTCTCTCTCTCTCTCTCTCTCTCTCTCCTCCCTCCCTCCCCTCCCTCCCTCCCTCCCTCCCTCCCTCTCCCTCCCTCCCTCTCCCTCCCTCCCTCCTCCCTCTCTCTCTCTCTCTCTCCTCTATCTCTCTCTCTCTCTCTCTCTCTCTCTCTCTCTCTCTCTCTCTCTCTCTCTCTCTCTCTCTCTCTCTCTCTCTCTCTCTCTCTCTCTCTCTCTCTCTCTCTCTCTCTCTCTCTCTCTCTCTCTCTCTCTCTCTCCATCCTTCCTCCCTTGATGAATGAAAATATGAATGAGAACAATGAAATGATGCGCTCACCGCGAGAGCGTACTCGAGTACCGGCAGTACCAAAACGCTACTTGATTTGTCCTCCATAATCGACAATACATCTGATACTAATGACGAATAGCATTTTCTCTCTCTCAGGTATTTGGCATTAATGACGAATAGTCACTTCGTTTATTGTTTTATTCTATGGCCGACTATCTGTAATCAAATGTCTTCTAAAAGTAACAAATAAAATCTTTTACCATTATCATAATCATGATCAACATATTCAACATTTCAAACAAACAATTTTTCTTATTTATTACCTCATGGAATGGTTATCATTGCGTAATTGATCCATCTGAACACTAAGAGACTCAATTTCATTGATCTTGGTAACACTGTCATTTGACTGTTAAAACAAAGAAGCAAATGTTCTCACATTAAAACATCATATTTTCTAATGATGTTTGAAAGCGATTTGTGTTTTTCTTCAAGAAGAAGAAGAACAAACAAATCATCATCATAAAGTGTATTTACACATATACTCTCAAAGAAAAGACAAAATTAGTTTTTTTCATAAAATTTGGCTGTATCAGGAAATATCTACAAGCAATCTTATTAAAATGACAACCCAGGTAAATTAACTCACACTCTTTGATAAAACTTCTTTCTGTGTTTCTAATAACTTGATCATCTGTTCATTTTCAGCTTTTTCTTGGACTAAACGACGATTTTCCTCATATAATCTGGAGGACAGTCAGAAAAAAATACCAAAAATTACCAAAAGCTTTTATGCAAATTACAACTGTAATACACTTGAGTATAAAATGTATATGAAACACTGCTTGTTCATGGAATAGGCAAACAAGTATATGATAAGAATAAAAACTTAATCAACAAGAATAAGAGTATTATATACAGCTGTTTGTTGGATCTGCCTTACCTTTCCTTATCTTCCTCTTGATCAGACAGCATATCACATTTATCTCTCAATGCTCTCATTTCCAACCTAAGCCCAGACACCTGCATATTAAAAACATTTATGAGCTGCATAATTTTGTATTATCATAAAGAAGGGGATGATATGCATGTTTTCCAAAATTTGTTTGGCAAGCAAAAGAAACTGACCGACCACCCCTTAAATTTTGTCATACGATTATTCCATGTATAATCAAAATTGTAATTCATACAAAATATAAAATATCAACTGTTCTTAAAGGATTTTAAAACAATTTTTTGATCTCTTATTAAAGCATATACCTTGTTTTCTCATTTAGAAAAACTTGGTAAAAACTTGAAAGTCACTACTCAACACCACATATGTGTCCACCACCTACGTTCCCGACTGCCGTACACCTTTGATGTATTAAATGCAACAGTCACTGAATAACTGCTTATGGAATCATATTCCAGGTGTTTATAAATGTTTGCTGTAACTCTGGAAGATTACATGGTGCGTTGACTCAGGCATTGAACATTGCGGTCAATCTTATCCCATAAATGTTCAATTACATTCAGGTCAAAAGGAGCTAGGACATTGACATTATCTTCTGTCAAAAAGTTTTGTGCAATTATGGCTCGGTGCGCAGATGCATTGTCTTGCTGAAATATAATGTCGTTAGGTTACCATAGAACATAACCAGCTGAGAATGGGTGATGTTTTTCATTTAATTTGATTCTACTCATATCCATAACTAAGGTGATCTCGGGGGTACAGTGATGACTGGTGATAGCTCTCCAAACCATGATTACATGTTTGTCATTGATTTGGGGAAGGAAATGGTCATTTCTCCTGCGGTAAATTTTCATTCCTCCCATCATGCTGCTTTAGCAGAAATTGAGACTTGTCTGAAAAGATAGCTTTATCCCACGGTCTTTGAATCCATCAACGATGATGCTATGCCCAATTAAGTTTTAATTGCATGTGTTGTTGATGTAAATTACATTAATTTTCGGGGTTCCTTGCAGCTATGGCAAAGGACAGTAAGTATGACCTCGTTGAAGGTTGAAGGCCTTCAAACGAGGTCTTACTTGCTGTCCTAGGAGCTCTAATGGTGTCTCTTGACATTAAAGATTGTTGCAGCATGGGATATGATTGCATTAGTACATAACATTCACAAGGCTTGGTTTCGCTCACTTTCTATCACACGAAGCTCAAGATATTTAAAAGTAAACATTAAACCAAAAGGAAGACAAATTTAATTATTAATAGCTTATGGACCAAACGAAGATGCCACCAGAGATGAAAAAGATATCTTTGAAAACAATTTACAAAGAACTGCAGAGAATCTCAAACCTAAACAGGAACTAGTGGTTTTAGGAGATTTAAATGCTAGCGTAGGCAACAATGCAGAAAAATCAGGTGGAGTCATAGGTAAAGAAGGAGAGACAACAAATTCTTCAAACGGAGGAAAACTAATAGGCTTTTGCCTAAAGAATAACATGAAAATAGCCAATACCTTTATTCCACATAAAAAAATATTCACAAATATACAAAAGTAAATGAAGACAAAAGTAAAAAGTAAATCATAGATTACATAATAGTTAGTAGTTCCCTTTTTTTTACAGAACAACGGATGTAAGAGTTAACAGAGGAGCTGAAACATTTGGTGATCATTACCTAGTGACTGCAATATTGGGATTACTGACTAAGGAAAACAAACAGAAAAGGAGAAAAAGAGAAGAAAGCTACTTAACTCAAAAATAGAACTAAATAAACCAATAGTGAAACAGATATACCAATCTAAGACAAAACGATTTGTCAGTGAAAGACATATTGATCGGAATGATAGCACAATAGAAGAAAAGTGGCAACTGTACAAGGAAACAGTCCTCAGTTATGCTGAAGAGGTCTGTAGTAGGAAACAAATTAAAGAAGATAAGAAAAGAAGAGCATGGTGGAATGAGAATATCAAAACTAAGATTTTTTTCAAAAAGGAAGTCTGAGAGAAAAACTTACAAACGAAAAGGCCAGAAAGGATAGATTATGTGAGTAAAAGTAAAAGAACTATTGCCACAGAGGAAGTAAGGAAAAGCAAAACAGGAACAATGGGAAGAGTTTGGACAAAGATTTCAAGAAAACTACCAAGAAAATTGCATAGTGGATAAAAAGACAACATCTTAAAATAATCACTGTAACTCAAGGAAGAAAATCATACTAATATAAATATCACAGTCTGAAAGCACAGAAATGTAACAATTCAGAGATGGTGAAAAAACGATGTTCGCTTTAGTGGCATTTTTGGAATAACAGGGCAAAACAAGTGATATCTTGTCGATATCAGCGCAATAGCAGGAAAACCTAATGCATGGTGGGGAATTCTCCTGGGTGGTCACTGTCAGGTGATTTATTGTGTTCTGGCCAGTGAACTAAGTTCATAATACTAGCCTACACAGCCGTGCCAAAAGCGTGAATGAGAAAATAAAGTTTTGTCCTGTAAAAGTGATGCAGTTTTAGTCATAAAAACACATTAACTTCATAAACAAAATAAGAAATATTTACAATGGGTTAACAAGTTTTACTACAACAAAAAAAGAGACCAGTTTCTTTTACTCATGATTATACTTCTATTCTAAACATCTTTTCTTTCAATTTATCAATTAATTCATTCATGTAAACAGAAATAGAAACTCAATGCAAGCTCTGGAACAACAAAGGGAAAGTCAATAAAAAATTTCATTGAAATCAACTCGTTGATGAATAAATTAAGTATCAAAAACTCTGCTTATCATATTTCATACACAGAGTAATTTGTTTTAACTCTTTAAACTCAGAATGTTTTTCTTATTTGAACGGAACAATTTCGAGAGCAAGAATTCCAGCGAAAATGAGAATAACATGCCTTGTATGAATGGAAAGTATGTCATGTTATATAGCAAACTGAAGACAAATGAATGAGGATAAATTTTATAAAAGAAAAAAGTACATTATAGGAATACAAGATGTGTTATTGATGTGTGAAAGTGTAATGTCTTTTTTGAAACCTGAAAAAAACCCTGTAAAATCAGCACTAACCTTATAATGGAAAACAAAATTTAAAAATTGGACATCCTTGTTGATTTTATATGAAAGCAGAAGTATATAACTCTGCTAGGTCCAAATATGATGTAAATCCAGGATGTTTTAGAGTTACTAGCAACATTTTCACTCACTGCATTGGCTGGGACCAGGGACAAGGTTGTCAGTCATAATACATAGGGCTATCACTGAACAAAGGACTTTACTTTTCAATCAAATTTAGCGATTGTAAGTGCATTGAAGTCAATATAGTAACTCCTCTAGGAAAGATAAATATTCTTAAGCTTCATCTATAGTTGTATTTGCATTCATCTCTTTGTGCTGTTGGAAATAAGATTAAATATATGTTTCTTTCACATCGGCCGCAGCAGCCACTTGAGGTTTTAGATATGATTGTCTGCTGCAGGTTTAAAGAGTTAAGTCAAGTAATATTTATCCTTTTTATTTTCATTTCTTCATCTCACAGCAAAAGACTGACAAAGCAAGATTGATAGACTTAGCAATAAAAATAACATGTGGCACCAAAAAAGATTGGTTTTGGAAATAGTCCATTAGAATGAACTTTCATCAAGTTCTCTTACTGCTCACTTACAGTGTCCTCCAGTTCATGATTTCTATCAGTGAAATTTTGAAGTTCAGACTCCTTCCAAGTTACTGAAGTTGTGAGTCGTTCACAGGTTTGTTTCCATGTGTCCAACTCAGACTGTTGAAGCATAGTTCCTTCCGTATACATTCATTAGCTTTGGCAAGTTTCTAAAACAGATTACAAATATGTTCATATATAAAGCTAAATTTCTTTAAATAATTTTTATGAGTAGACATAACATTTATTTCTGTTTTGTTATGAATCTAATTTGTATCAATTAACCTTTATAATCAAATGTGCAATGGAGCAAATTATATCTCTCATTATACAAGTCCAAGAGCGACAGGTTGACCAATAAAAAAAAATGTATTCGAGGGTACTTATCTTTGGGGTAATCTTTTAAGAGGAAGGGGGAAAGAGCTTCTGAAGTAATTATATTTTGCTTCTGAGTTTGGGTTTTTCCTTTTAGTATATATATGTTATTGTCAAAATATAGTCATCATATATAATTGAAAAGTTTGTAGCATTCTTGGTTGTCATGGAAATGGTCAACATTTTGGATTTTGAACAAATTTTCACAATATATCTCCTCATTTAATTATACATAAAATTACTCAAAACCAGTACAGATTGTTTTTCCCCGTTCAATATCTAAAATGTGGCATGGGGGAATTGAGATATTTTGGAAAGTTTTGTTTTTAATGAGTTTTTTCTCTCAAAAAGTTTACAAGATATCATAAAAATCTCTCATAATTCTATAAATGTTGACAGGAGGAACCTGTGAACCAAATATTATACAAATTGGTCGATGAATAATGGAGGAGATAGAAAATTAGTGTGAAAAAAATTGATTTCCAGAAAATCGCAAGTAAAGAAATCAAAAGGAAATAAAACAAAACAAGATGCTTTAGACAGGTTGCCCTTCTTACAGCAGCCACTTTACTCTTTCCACAGGTTTTTGGCGTTCCTACTTATTTAAAGAGGACTATAAATCTAGGTTTAGATATGCACTGTTGAGAAAACAGACGTCAAAATGGCCAGTCTTTTGTTATATTCCTCTATTCCTATACTTGTGTGCATGTTTACAAACACACAGATCGGCAACGCTTGTCCTCCTCCTCTTACGTGCTCAGCACTCGGCCAAATTAGTGAGCGTTTTGTAGACAGCCAGGCAAATACCATGTTGCCAGATTTAACTATTTACTGCCACATTATTATAAGGGTTCTCAGTGCCATCTGCTCAGTCAGTGTTAGGGTAATTGACGTACAAATTTTGACTATTTTTACCCACCCTCACCTACAAAATATTTTGTAACCAAAAAATTATACATCACATAGACATTTCTCTGCCAAAAACTATGACATAAAGTAAGGCAGCAAGCCGATACATGTAGAGCTATATATCTTATAATATATCTTATTACATGAAGAGAGGATGGTTGGTGGGGGCTGCAGGTAAGTTCTACATCTTTGCTTTTACTTTCACTCCTACACTTAGCAATTAATTAACCCTGAAATCACCACATTTATGGTGGACCAGGCATACATATTTCCTATTTTTTTCCTTCACTTTATCCCCTCCCCCTTCCCCCTGTCCATGTAGGTGGATCGACAACCAGTCCATCGGAGATGGACGTTAAAAAGGAGGTCCCATGTGCAGATCAAAACACTCTGTGTATATCAAAGATCCCATGGCTGTTTACAGGACAGTCTGGGCATGTGTGGTATTCTCATCTCTGACACAAACTCACTGCTGAGTAAAATTTCCGGAGAGATAGATCTAATATGATAATAGGCCCTATTATTTTATCACACAATTCATAACTAATAGATCTGGACCTAGTTTCCTTCAATCTTCAATGAAACAACACGCACTAAATCCAATTTTGATACTGGAAGACATCTTCAGAAAACATAAGACACACTGTACTTTGTGAGCTTGTAATGAAGATCTAGATCTAGATCTAGATCTAGTCTCTTGATACATGCAACCCACTTTCAAAATCGCAGGTTTTGTTACATTCCTCCAGATCAGAGGAGTTAAAATATGTAAAAGCAGTACAATGCCTTGACATTTTTCCAATGAGCTCAACATAAAAACGAAAAAATAAAATATCAATCAACATAGAACAAAATCTAAGTCTTCTTCCAGACCTGTACCAACATTACACGCATCGGTGTTGCCAACCAATGTAAACACCATTGTCACATGACCACTATGGATGATGAATAGACCTCATTATATGTTACCAAAATATATTTACTTTCTACCTTATTGAGTAACAGCTTGCTGTTCATATCTAAAATACACTTACACTTTCTAATTCCTGCTTCCTGTTTTCTAAGGAATTTTTTTCTGATCTGACTTGTTTCAGTTCATTCTGAAAATTAAATTCACCAAAACAAACATTAGGCATGATAAAGAGTTTGAGAGACTAATCAAGAATTTAAAGAAAATGGAAGGAATCACTGACCTATGCTAAAGAGAAATCTGAAAAAAGAGTTTGTTGTTGCAAGTCACTATCCATGTAAGGAACAGTTTGGTTCTATTGAATAAAACCTAAAAAAACAAAGTAATTGGAAATGTTCACAGCCACAGATAGAGCCTTGAAAGATTTTAGTCATTTTCATTGGTTAAATTTGTATGATATATTGGGTGCGTAAAAAAACCTGGCAAGACTTTAAGATATAATTTTAGCTAAACTGTGCAATAAATCCCTACAATTTTTTAATTCAAATATACCCAGCATATACTTAGCTTAGTGTAAAAATTTCATTATTAGTGAAAGAGTTAATCCAAGCGGCTTTGTAAAAAACCATATTGACGGTGCAAATCGCAAGCCGTGTAAGTTTAAAAATTAGTAACACCTTTGTTGCCGCTGTTTTGACATTAGGAAGCCCCTATGCTTCATCTAGTTAGGATTCCGTCGCACAAGAACCAATATAAACCCATAAAATAACCATATAAGCAATCCATGTATCCCTATTGGGTCTAGTTTTGGACACTTGCAAGCTGTGTGCGTCTGTGAAAAAATAGACTAAAAAGCTTCCATCATTTTCTTTGACTTTCTTAAAACATTCAAAATTGGACTAACACGGTTTGTGACTATCAATGTCGATATGTATTTGACTAACCCTTAATTTTTGAATCACAGTGTCTTGGTAATTCTGCTCTATCTTTCCATCTTGCGTTTGATCAGTGAGGATCTGTAAAATAAAGTACACAAATGCAGACAATACAGACTTTTAATTTGAATTATTTGGCAAAAAAATAAGGATGAAGTTGGGTTAATGACCACTCAAGTGATCCTATTAATTCTTTATTTTTCAGAAGATTAATTTCAGGGTTATGAAAATAGTATAAGGATCAATCTGTAGGCTGGAAAAAAACCCATGTCAGGGTAAGGGTTTGGTTTATGGCTATGACTAAAAGAAGGATAAACATGCTAGTGAGTACATACATATTGGACCAATAATTATAAAACTACTTACTAAATTAATTCGATCAAGTTCAGACTGAAGTCGTTTTCTGTCTTTTTCTTCTCGTTCTTGCTGTGATTGCATCATACTCTTATTTCTCTCTAAAGTTGCAACTTGCTCTAGAGTTCTCTCATAGAATGTCTTTACAGATGACAGCTCTGCACTCAATTCTTCACTAACCTAGCAACATTTAGATAAAGAAAGGGAAAGACAAAAACAAGCATAAATGAAGATAAATGACGAAATCTTGCGTTGAGAGAAGTTATCAAATTCAAATGAAATGCAAAAACCAATTAAATCCTTTCCCCAATTGAATAGAAAAGAGTTGAGTTGTTTTTTTTACAGATTAATATATCTTTAGTGTCATGTACAAATCTGCTATGTGCAAAAACCCAACTTTACAAGAGAAACAAAAACCTGATTTACATTAAGTCGGGTTGTAAACAATCCTTTTCTTAGGTATGATTAGTAAGATTTCTATGTTTGTTTGTTTAATTGAAATTTACCCCGTCCCACCATTAATAGGTCCACCATTGTGGCAATGTCAGGGTGAATCAAGAGGAAACGGCAAGATAAAAAGGGAAGTGAGAGAGTAAAAGGAAAGAAGTATGACCTACCAGTAGCACCTGCCAATGCCCACAGGTTTCTATGTAGATCAGAAGTTTTTAGTTTCATAAATATCATTTGTTACAATGCATATAGCAAGTTTGTTCAGGCCAGAAAATTGAAGATTGCCACTGAAAAATTGCAGATGACACATTTGTGCATGGCAGTTAAAGGCGTATGAATGTAATTTACTTCATACTTATGTGTGAGATGTTAGTTACGGTTTACCTTGAAGATAGTATTGAAATGGGAGGGGCAATCAATTTATAGTTCATGTTAATGTATGTCTTCACAGAGGGCATGTGGTTAATCTATCTAAAGAAGTTATTTTCAGTTGGTCAAGCATAATGCAGGTTTATTGGCTAATCAATAAAAAGCTAAATGCCAATCAAATGAAAAGTTCACATTCCAATTTCAATTGAGCTCATTCAGTCATGATGGTCCTTATACAGCGATGCGTGAGGGCCAGATTCACACCTGTTGCCGGTCACCGGTCAAAGATGTGGTAAGTGATCAAAGCAGGCCAGGTCTCGGTCTGGCTCCACGCTCAAAACGAAAAAACGTACATGTACGTTCTGCGAAATTCTCGGGTAAAAAAAACACCGTATATGTACATCCTGCGCACTTCTTGGGTTAAATGAATAAATGAATAAATAAATACATGAAGAATTTTATTTTTTAATTAAGGGATATGCAGCACTTGGAATAGGCCATTTGAAGTCTAAATATAAAAATTGCGGTTATGGCATTTCTTTCTAGTTCCATTTCTTAACTTTACTTATAAACCATCCCCAAATCTGAATTCCCTGTCTTTCTGTGAAGAAATAGTTTTTAAAGACAACCGTCACCAGTTTCGTGACAAATTATCATATTTTGTCTTACTTTGAGTTCCTTACAGACCTTGAAATTAGTAGGGTCATCCTATATTACTATTACACACCTGATCGTATGATCTGTGCTTTCATGTATTTGTTTTATATGGCAATCTAAAAAAATCATAAAAAAACTTTTGTTTTGAAAGTTCACAGTCATTACCTTGAACAACTTGTATGTGAAGTTTAAAGTGATTTGGTCATTATGTTTTCTAAATAGCGATGTAAGATAATGTGTAAACAAAAAACATAAATATTCAAGATGGTGGCTGTTTCCATGGCAACCAAGTAAACACCATATAACTTAATGTTTCAATACACTGATTACATATGTGCATAATTTAACCCACAAAAAATCAAAAGTAAAAAAAGAATAGTTTCTGAACTCGCATATCCCCTTAAATAAATTAATAAATTTATAAATATAACAATAATAATATTAATAATAATAATAACAATAACAACAACAACAACAACAACAACAACAACAATAACAATAATAATAATAATAATAATAATAATAATAATAATAATAATAATAATAATAATAATAATAATAATAATAATAATAATAAAAAATAATAGAAATAATAAAAATAATAAACATAATAAAAATAATGATACAATGGAACCTCTCAAATTGGGAACCTGGAGAATCGGGAAGAATTCCCAGGGAACGGAAAATTTTCTATATAAATTACCTCTCTAAACGGAATGGACCCAGCTAATCGCGACAATTTTCACGAGCTTGCACTGATTATCATCACCTTTCTTCCAATATTAATTTTTTCCAACAGTCACTTTTATCCCAATTTGGTTTTCCGTGTTAGCAAAACATCAATTATTACACCTGCATTAGTGCTACACGTGTTATACATTGCATAATGTGTACACAACGTCACAAGTGCCAGTTTGTGACGACTATAAGCCAGACACACTAGACATCCATTAAGAAGGTGTGAGAGCAGACATTGAGCCAGACCTTGCTTGTCCACCTGACAATACAGTACGGTGTTGTCACTGGGTGGTGCTTAGAAAGTTGTGCATTGTCATATATACTCTTTATTGCCCGCCTCATCCGTCAATCGCAAAGGTGGACACGAGAATAGATTTAACTACCCACCATGCCTTCTGTCCAAGGAAGATCGATTGTTACAAGTGAGTGTGAGTGACATTTTTGATGAATGCCATCTTTGTTTTTCATCAACTAACTGGTCCTGTGGCCTACGTCTTCATTTAATTCTGCATTTTACAACTCACAGAAGGGTTTAGGTGCCTCAAACTGCTGGGGGAAAACTAAAATCCCTAGGTTGCCAGTATACCGGGAAACTTAACAAATCCACCAAAAGTTCCGATTAAAGAGGTTCCACTGTAATAACAATAATAATAATAATAATAATAATAATAATAATAATAATAATAATAATAATAATAATAATAATAATAATAATAATAATAATAATAATAACACACTAATTATTAATTCCTTGTGCTGATAGAGACAACGGCCTGGCGTAAAACATTAATTTTGAACACTGATTTGATGTTAATAATTATATGGCTTGATCGACAATGATCTATATCTAGAATCCCTTTGTATAAGTTACAATTCAGTCAGACATCCGACCATGACCGTCAACTCATGACATGCGTCATCACTGTTTGTCAGTCCTTTCGATGCTATGTTATACTATGTACATAGCAGGTTTGGCAGTGATAAGATTTCAGTGCTGTACACAGCATATTTGGTTTTTGTTTATTTATACCAATTTCTTGATTTTCTCCAGTTTAATTTTTTGTGGACGTTGGCCAATGATATCTTCTTACTTTCTTTCTTTCTTTATCAGTTCCCCATTCTACCTTTACTTACAATGTATGAAATTTTTTTTTAATTGAAATTTTGCACATAGCAGGTTTGCGCTGACACAAACAATCTTCCATTAATCATCGTTATGTTTTCTGATAGCTTAAATAAAAAAAAGTTCACAAAATTTAAAAAAAGGAAATGTTGTACAAGGAGCGTTCAATAAGTCTTTATGAAAGAAGCAAGTTAGAAAGTGGAAATTTGACACTCACAATGCTAATTCTCTACATATTTACCCTGCAGACTGACTCACTTCTGCTATCTTTCTTTGACCTTCAAAAGTCCTTGAGTATAATATTACCTTGGATGAGACTCAATCAATTCTTAGAGCGTTTAGCTCCTACTGCAATCTATCCCATGATGCATTGTGCAATTTCCCAGACAGATAGTAACTCCTTTGCGTTGTATTTTTTACCAGTGTTATTCATTGTATAGTGATGTTATCTATCTAAACATGTGAATCAACATATATATCTAGATTTATTTAGATATACATAATAAGATTGTGGGTAAAATGCTTGCTATGGCATCTTCGACATCCTATGCGTGTCATTTCGGCGACTTTATCTTGCCAGCCTGGTAAACATTCAGCATCTCCTCAAAAATTTTCACTGGTTATTTTCCAGGCAAATAAAGAAATTTGATTACAGAGCGATATTCAAAAGATTCCATTGTTGACATGGTTTCCATTGAAAATAACGCAATTTTGTGATATTCAAGAACTATGTTCACTATCAAGTACTCTCATGTTTCCACCGCTCATCAAATTTTCTCAAAGCTCCACTTACAGCCTTCCATAAAGATAGAGATCATATTATCGAAGTTTAATCGTTATATAACAATGCCTTCATTATCAGGGTAAAGACTTATTGAACGCCCCTCGTACATGTATTTACATGCTGTAAGTTTACTAATAGGCAACATGGAAGGTTACCTTCTTAACAGATGCGAGTTCTTTTAATTGTTCTTTGAAGTCAGCCTCATACTGATAATCAATTGATTTTGAAGAATATCTTTTAGAGAGTTTCTCATTCAATTCATCTTCCAAATTCAATTTTGTCTGCAATGAAAATGAAACGGTTTGAAATTTACTGACAAGCAAATATAAATACATTGAACAAAACAGTCATTTGGTCAATTACAAAGCAATTAAAAGTCTTAAAAATAATGCAAAATTTGTGTTAATACATATTTTAAAGCTTACTCGTTGTGGACACACTGGACGTATACATCAGATAGATTGTTACACGGCTGTGGACCCATTATTAAGATTAAGTTTATCATTTAATTTTATTGGTAAACACTGTAAGTGACGATGGGAAGCTAATGTATAATGAAACTTTTGTTTTTATTTGCAATATGTTACTTGCCTTTGTCCCCAAAGTTGAGTTTCAAACATAATTTTGCTACTTTTATGTAGGAGCTTAAGGGATTAATCTTTTCATTCAGATGAGGTTAAAAAAGGGCAGCTTATATTTTAATATTTTTTACCTGAAAGAATACATATTTGTTCAATCAATATAACATAAATACCTGTTATCAGTATTTAATGTATGATGCATGGTTACTAATATTTACCATTACTGTTGACGCTAATGTCAGTTCATTGTTTGTCAAAAATGAAAAAAAAAGTTTCCATATTATTGTGTAATTCAAGTAATTAGACAAATCACTCATACACAAGGCCAAATTTCATAATGTTATATGGAAATTGCATAGACGAAATAAAAAAGACGTATTGCAATGTCCAAAGAGACCTGTAACAGAATGAAACCGGTCATGAAAAATAGAAATATTCATATGGATACCAAAATTCGTGTTCTGAAGGTGTACATGTGGTCAGTTCTTTTTTATGGCTGCCAATGCTGAACACTAAAAAATAGAGAGGCAACTTGAGGCCGCAGAGCTGTGGTTTATGCTTAGAATGTTGGACATTTCAAAGAAAAGAAAAGAGAATCAACGAAGACATGCTGATGAGGGCTGGTGCAAAACCATCATTTATGAACACTATACGACAGAGACAACTAAAGTTCAAAGGACATATTTACCAAAAGAATGATATAGAGAGCTATACTAACAGGAAAGGTCAACGGGAAGAGATGCAGGGGTAGACCGAGAAATACACACATATGAAGTCTGAATGCCTGGACAAGGGATAGACAAAGTAATACAGATTTCTCGAAAACTACAGAGAACAGGGAGGAGTGGAAGGAACGATCACCGATGTTTGCAAGAGACCTGACACATAAGAAGAAGAAGATGATACAGGGAGAAAAGTACTGAATATTTGGCAGAAAAAAAGGAGTTGAAATATCTTTTTTTTTAAAAGACAGTGATTTTTACAAATGTGTATAAAATTGAACATCTCCTAAGGTCCGACAACCTTTCAAACATTGCCCCTCATTGAGTTAATGAATTTTGATATTATACCATACAGATGTTTCTTTTACCAGTTCTCATTCTGCCATCCGGTGTATGGGTTTAGATATCTTTTCCAAGCTACCCTGTCCTGACATTTTTATTTCCGCTTGTGAGGTTTTGCTTAAGTGCCTCTTTTATAGCTTCATCATACTTTCTCCAAGGTCTGCCTTTTGGTTTTTTATCTTGGGTTTTAGTAATGATAACTGATCTAGTTATACTCTTTTCATTCACACTGTTTACATATCCAAACCATCTCAGTTGATTTCTTTCTCTTAGTTTTTAATGTCATCAATTTTGGTTTGACCTCTTATTGCTGTATTTCTGATTTTGTCTCTTTCAGTTTTCCTACTATTCTTCTAAGATATTTTATTTCAGCTGCCTGTACTCTACTGTATTCCTACTTAAGGTCCAGGTTTCATTTTCACATACAGGAGAGCAGGACAATAAACTGTGTTGTATAATGCCATTTTGGTTTTTGTTGACATTTCTTGTTTATCTATAGATGCCTTTCCTAGATGGTTATATTTTGTTATTGCCTTTTGGATTCTGTGGCTGATGTCATTTCTTAGTTTTCCCTCCGAGTAAATCATTACTCCTAGGTAATTGTAATTTTGAACTTGTTCTAATATTTCTCTGTCCAGTTTAAGGTTATGTGTTTCAAGTTCCCTAGTTATTAGCATAGCTTTTGTTTTCTTTGTATTGACTTTCATTCCTCTTTTATTGAGTTCATTATTCTGCATGTTGATATTACATTGGAGATCATTTTGATTTTCCAAATAAAACTAAATCATCAGCAAATGAAAGCATTGATACATTTACTAGTTTGAGTTTCCTCATACCTACATTCATTCTCTTCATTCTTTATGATGCTTTTGCTACTGAAGCTATGAATGTAATAAACAAAAGAGGGCAAAGAATTCAACTCTGTCTAACTCCCTATATCTACATCAAGTTCTTCAGATACGTTTCCAGCTCTCTCACTGCACATGTTGGTTTATTGTAAAACTTTTAACAGCTTCTTATAAATTTTGCTCTACATTATGTTCTTTTAAAAATTCCATTGTTCATCACATCTCAGGGTGTTAAAATGCCTTTTCTAAGTCAATAAAATAGAGGTGTAAGTCAATGTTTCTTTCAAGAATTATTCTATCATTTGTTTAATTGTAAATATGTAACCCTGTCACTTCTCCCTGGAATCCTTTTGGATGTTCTTCGATATGATTTTCTACTCTTTTCCTCAGTCTCATTTCTGGTATCCTGTCATACACATTTCCTCTATAGTGATATCCCTCTAAATTGGAGCATTCCATAGTTGATCTTTTCTTATGTATTGGTATTATCGTTCCCTTCTTCAGTCATCTGGTACCTGTTTTAGTTTCCATGATTATTGACATATTTCATTGTTTTTTTTATCATTGTCTGATACATTTGAACTGCACATTATCTTTCCAAGTTTAATTTTTTGCATTGTTGTTTGGACTTCTTCCATTGAAATATCTACATCTTAAGTTATCTCATCTGCAGTATTTGTTATTCTTACTGGTTGATCTATACTCCTTGATTCATGTGTTCAGGAGGGTTATGTAATTGCTGAAAGTTCTTTCTCCATAATTTCTTCTTTGGCGTTCTTAATTAGATATAATTGGGCAGCCTTTGGTCTTTCTCATGCTCTTCATTTGCTCCCCTGAACAGCTTTTTCTTTCCTTAGTACCCTTTCTTGAAGTCTTTGTCCAAACTCTTCCCACTGTTCCTGTTTTGTTTTCTAACTTCTTCTTTGGCGTTGGTTCTTTTGCTCATATAACCTATCCTATCTTCTGACATTTTCGTTTGTAAATCTTTCATCCAGACTTCCTTCTTTTCTTTGATCTTAGTTTTGACATCACAGTTCCACCATGCTGTTTCTTTTCCTATCTCCTTTAATTTGTTTCCCTCGACTTGAACTTCTTCAGTACAATTGAAGAGTGTTTTCATATACAGTTGCTACTTTTCTTCTATTGTATGCTACAATTAAGATCAATCTGCCTTTTTGTGTTAAATCATTCATCCTAAAATTAGGTATATCTGTTTTACTATTGGTTTATTTAGTTCTTTTTTTTATAGTTTCATAGCTTTCATCTCTTTCCTTTTCTGTTTATTTTCCTCAGTCAGTACTCTCATTTTTGCAATCACCACGTGATGATCGCTAAATATTTCAGTTCCTCTCGCATTCATTATAGAAACTGCTGACTATTACGTCATCTATCATTCTTTTTACTTCTGTCTTCATTTACTCTTGCCTATTTGTTAATATCTTTTTATGTAGAAAAAAGGTGTTGGCTATTTTCATGTTATTCTTTAGGCATAAGTCTATTAGTCACTCTCCATTTAGAGAAGTTGTTTTCTCCCCTTCTTTACCTATGACTCACTTGATGTTTCTGCATTGTTGCCTACTCTAGCATTTAAATTTCCATTAGTTCCTGTTTGGGTTTGAGATTCTCTGCAGCTCTTTGTAAATTATTTTCAAACATATCTTTTTCTTCTTTGGTGACATCTTCATTTGGTTCATAAGCTATTAATAACTTAATTTCTCTTCCTTTTGGTTTAATGTTTACCTTTAATAGCCTCAAGCTAATAAATTTTCAATTTTCTAATAGCTTGTCATGTCTTTTATACATTAGGAGGTCTACTCTTGCTCTAGTTCTTTCCTTTACATCTACCCCTGAAAAGATAAAAGTATGAATTGGTTCTATATTTTCTATTCCTTGCCCTCTTTTCTTTGTTTCTGTCATAGCCAAAATACCTACTTTGAATTAATCTAAGCTTTCAGCTAATTATAACTCTTTTACATTTATTCCTCTTCACATACCATGTTTCAAAAATCAAAGTTTGTGTTTGTTTTCAGGGTCGTTTTCTGAAGGTCAATCCAGATATAATATATTTATGTCTCTGAACCGGTTGGTTTTGGGTAAGCAGATGATTAGCCCACTGTAACCTAGGTAGGTGGTGGGGCTGCCACCTCGAGACTCCCTACCGGACTTTGAGTTTGATTTTCAGTCTGGGTTAACTCATTTAGCCTTTGGTGAGCCGAGACTGGCCTGCAAGGCAGCAGGTATTGGTTTTATGTCAGGGTTAACTCCCCTAGCCTCCTAGTCAGCCAAGACCCACCTGGAAGGCAGCAGGTTGTGGTTTGCTGTTGGGTAACTCCCTTAGACTTTAATCCAGCCAAGATCGGCTTGTAAGGCAGCAGGAGACTGATGGAGGGCTGGGCCATCTGGTCCCTGTACAAAGTGCAAGCACCTGCTCATTGCCTGGTTATAGAAGAGACATGCCCTCATAATATAAAAGTAATCAGTCTCTCTTAAAATGAAACAAAATGAGAATGCCAGTCCTCTTTCACTACTTTCAGTAGGAGTGGCAATCGCAAGATTGCTTAAAATGACAGTTTTAATCTCTACCATTGAACTCAGCATGTCTAGATTAGCTCGAAGAAATAGGAAAAAATATGCCACCATCTTCATTACAAAAATATGGTCAACTTCAATTGATAAAAGCTTTTTTCAGTTTTCAACAGATTTGATGATAAGTTTGCACACATATTATTTGATCCAATATCCCTAAAATCTGTAAGAGCGGTTTTGTGATAAATGTAATGATTTTGATTTTATGAATTTTAAAAAAATGAATATAGCAACTATTTCATTCTTGTTGAAACAATATTGAAAATCGCCTCTGAGCAATTTTTTATTTTACTATTGATGTTAAATACCAAAACTTGGGTGTAATTGAACTATAAATAAAACATAAATTGATAAATCATTGTCAACAAACTAACAGTGTGAGAAAATTGTGGATTTGAAATTATTTTTCTGTTATTTGAATGTTTCTTGTCACATAGACCTGGAAAAGAGAGAATAATCCTTCGAAGCCTTTTAAAACCTGAGACGCTGTCAACTACTTCTCGTCGACCCTATTTCAAGTGCCCCAGCTCCCTTATACTCAAGTCGGACATTGTGGGCTTATTGTGGAATTTGTCACAAAATTTCTGGCTGATCTAAGGCAATATTCAGGACAAATCGTCAAAACGAACGCAGATATTTTGGATAGAGTACATTGTGAAGATTAAAATGAATACCAACCTGCAATAGTTTATACAAGATTATTGGCTAATATTATACAAGAGATGTGTTGAAATTCGTGTAAATTCAAAAAAATCAATAAAGCCTCTTTTATGCTATGATTGTGAAGGGAAAGAACTGCTCCATCAAAAAATATAATAAACTAGATTTGTCCCATTTTGGACTTAAAGGGACTGCTAGACCTGCATCATGTATAGCAACATACAATAGATTTTATACCTTCAACGATTTACGTTCTTTATCCAGGACCATTTGTTGTATCTTGCCACTCATTTCTAATTTTTCTTGAAATAGATCTCTATCAGCACTAGTGGCAGACAGCTCAGGTTTTTAAGTCTGTGATAGTGTCTTGTGGCACCTTCAACTTGTTTTGCTGTTCTTGACTTATCCTTTAAAGGAGAAAGCATTGATTTCAGTTTTTAAACATACAGGAAAAGTTTTAATATTTTTTATATCGTCAGTGTCCGACTCAAATTGTGTAAGTGTGTGGGGGTAAGGTTTCAAGAAATGAGAAAAAAACAACTCTGTAGCTATAAGACATGTGAACTACTAGAAAATCTGCAGTTACTTCTTGTTTAACATAACATTATATCATCCACAATCAGAAAATTTTCCAATTCTATTTGTTTACATAATGAGCTTATATGGTTATTGCCTGCAAATTTGTCAGCACATGCAGGATAAAGGCACATCATGTTTAGTTTGTAATCTCTCATGCACTACATCTTGGTTTAAGACAGTTTTGATTTTGATGCGTTATCTATGTAAGCACTACGTTGATGATTGGACACCTGGTGTCTCCAACACCCTGTTGACATGAACGTGCATGCACCTTTTTGTCTTATCTATATTATCACTCATTAAATTATAGTGGAAGAAAAGGATCAAGTTTTGGAGTCGATGAAAATGTCATCATATATGATTAGATCACATGACAACTTGGACCAATAAAATTGCTTATTTCACTATGACCTTTTTTGAGGCTACAAGTAAACTTTATTTGGATACAAAGACTAGATTGATGTAAAGGGGGGGGGCTGAATAAAAAAGGAAAAATTAATGTTATCATATGGTCACCATGAGAATGCCATATCTTGTGAAAATATGGCAACTTCATTTTAAGTAGGCTTTTAAAATTTTGACCACATTTGGCTGTAACTTTGCACACACGTTATTTGGTTCAATATCTCACCATAGCCAGTAAGGATAAATTGAATGATTTTAATTTTATAACTTTTTTTGGAAATGTGTATATATTTTGGCAAATTTAAGGGGGGGGTGGGCGAGAGTCAGAGCATGTTTTTAAAAATTTGATATAGACAATTTTAACCACTACCATTGTACTCGGCTGGTCTCAATAAGGTGCAAAATTATTATACCATCTTGGATTTTCATATAGGCTTTATGAATCTTTAACAAACTTGGCTGTAATTTCCCACACACCTTATTGGGTTCAATATCTAACTTATTTGGATAAATTGAACGCTTTTGATTTTTGTGAAATTAAAAAAATGCATTTTTTTTTTGCAAATTTAATCACAAAAAATTTGAAGAGATATCAAAAATCACTAATGGCTGAAATTTTGTTTTGTGTCATAGATACTATATACAAACATTGGGGGAAATTGGACAATAAATACAAATGTAGATCGCAAATCACTGTCAAAGAGTAACATTTTGAGAAAATCGCGTTTAAAACAATTATTTCCGTTACTTGAATGCATTTTCAAGATATAATCCTAAAAAAGAACAGTATAATACTTTGAAACATTTTACAATCTTAAAAAGACTCTCAAATAATTCTTGTCGATCCTATTTCAACTGCTCTGATCCCTTTATACTCAAGTGTCGAATGGCACTTTTCTTATAACAGGTGGCGGATTGTCTCCCGTAATTTAGGTTGATCTTAGTTAATATTCAAAAATAATTCCTCCCAAAGTACATTTTTCGGATATTACTTTGTGATGATTAAAATGAGTACCCACTTGAAGTAGTAGGGGCTCAATGCGTGTATAACTCACATTGCGTGTTTGGCTTACTTTTTGGTTAAGAGTTTTGGTTTCGGCTTAGAGTTTCGGTTTTAGTATAAGAGTCTTTGAGATATCCTGCACATCCCCTCTATGTTCCGCTCAAACTTGCGCAGAGTATCTCAAAATCCTATACTACTAATATTCATAGGCAGAGATCTCTGCTCAGCCTCAGATATATGAAAATGCTTTGATAACAATATTTTAATTTTTAACCTAATAAAATGGATACTAATCTAGATTGGGAAGAGTAAACAACTAGAAATAATTCACCAATATTACTGAATTCAATCAGAGGTTTAATTGTTGGTAAATCAGGGTGTGGAAAAACATATTTAATGTTAAATCTATTGTTAAAACCAGATCTATTAGATTATGACAAATTAATAGTTTATGGGAAGTCAAACAAAATATAAGATAATGAAATGTGGGTTTGATAATAATTTAGATAAGGAGGTCAAATTCAATATTTTTAATGATAGAGAGTATTATAAAAAAGATATTCCACCTTATAAAGTAATAAAAGAATTAGGACAAACAAATCCATCAAATCATCCAATCAACTGCGAATACTTTGAAGAAAGCGATTAAATGATTGATCCTAGAGAATTAAAATAAGTAACAAAAAAATAATGATATTTGATGACGTGTTGTTAGAAAAACAAAATAAGTGTAATGATTATTATACACGTGGCAGACATTCAAAGGCTGATTGTTTTTATTTATCTCAAAATTATTTTAGATTACCTCAACAAATAATCAGAGAAAAATAGTAATTTTATATGTTTATTCAAACATGATAATCAAAATCTACAACCTTTATATCAAGATCAACTAACTTGCCATACTTTAGATAAAAGTTCTGGCTTTTACCCTCTGCTAGACGATGCCCATTGTTTGCTTGGCCAAGGAGGGTGGAATTGGCACCTCGCTGCCTCGCAGGTAGAGAGAGTTCGCTATCAGCACCCATTTATTACAGCTGAGAGCGTGTGGCAATTACCTGCACATCTGGTTTAATCAAACTGTGCCTTCAAATCTGAAATCTATGACAAAAAGTCATATGTCTTGACAACTTTGACAAGTGATGTGTCTGTCAAAAATCATGTTGTCAGCTGATCCAGGCACGTTGTTGAGGGGCAAAATTCATACATTTTAAAACCTGTTTCCTGAGAATATGTGCGGGCAGGTGGACTATGGTGGTGTGTTCTTAGATCTATACTAATATTATGAACAAGTCAAGAATATAAGTTATTGAATGTAACAAAGGAGACAAAAATTCTCTAATGAAAAGGAAACCTCTATTGATTCAGTTCTATCATATTCACGACCCAGGACAATGACATTCAACTTTGCATGGTAATGAACACAGAAAAAACAAACCCAGCTTATTAGAATTTAAAAAAGAACCTCTGTTGATGTCCTGTGTGTACTAGACAGTCTCTCATTTTCATCCTTGACAGCCTGAAGCAAACTCCATTAGTTCAATCATTTGCCCCGCCATTTCTTGAACTTTTCGTGTCAATGCATTGTTGTCCTATATTTGAAAAATAGATTTCTTCTTTAAATTCAGCATAATGACATTTTAATAAAGAATATCAACCTAAACAAAATCTTAAGAAGTAAACATTGATTAAGAACATGATTTGTTCCCTCAAAATCATTTAAGAAATCATGGACAGAAATGACACTAATGCACATTGATTTCAACATTATGATTGCAATTTCTGAAACATTTGTATAAATGTGTTCTTTTCAAAACTTAACTGAAAAGACTAATTTTACACCTATATCTGAAGAAATTGCAACCAATAATTCTCCTATTGAATATAATGGTGTAAAGAAAACAAAAGTGGTATTTAAAAGCGATAATTCAAACATTAAGTACATACTTCTTTCCATCTCAAGCCATCGTTCTTCAAATTTCTGTTTTCTGTATCCAGAGCGCCAAACCTAGTCTGCATTAGGGCAAAAGCTTCTTTCAGCAGCATTGTTTCAGAATGGAGTTTTTCTTTATCCTAAAGTAATAAATGTGTGAGACTTATTTGCAAAATGCAAATACATTTTTTCCAGTTTCTTTACAATCAAATTCATGGTTTTCATGCCGAGCATTTCAATGTCTACTTTTCTTTAAAAAACAAAAATCAAAGGCTAAATAGAGCTAGAGTTACCCCAAGACATACAATTTTCTGAATCAAATGGCTTAGGCACAAGAAGATAAGGCTTATGCAGCTCTGTCTTTGAAATGTTGACAAGAAATCAAGATCAGGTTTGTTAAAGAAATTGGGGATAAAAAAGATTTTCTCTAATTCAGAGCTGGGTAGAAAATTTGTAAGACTGGGTATGTATCTTACTGCAATGCAAAAGTGTCAGGTAGACTGGAGAGAGAGTCACTCTAACAGACTTTGGACATGCTCGCAATGCGTTCAGCAGTCGTTGAGACAATCTCACATCTGTCACTGAGACGTAGACTGTAAGAGATGGGAGGGATCCTTCAGCATTCTAACATTCACACAATCCTGCAACAGGATCTGCACATATATCCATACTAAATTTCCATCAAACACAAATTGACTGTTGGAGATAAAGAAGGCTGTGGCGCGATGTGTCAGTGGCTTACAGAATAGTTTGAAAGAGATCCTGATCAAATTAGAAATGTTTGGTTCAGTAATAAATCCCACTTCACCCTGTCTGGTTGTGTGAATTAAAAGGAAACTGTGTGTTTTGGGGGAAGAGTCCTCTTCATAATGTCCTGGAGAAAACACTTCATGATGTCAAATGAACAGCCTGGATTGTGTTCAGTCATAATGGTATGATTGGACCTTTCTGGATTGAATATAAAAACTGACATGGAGATGCTGTAACTGTTACAGCCGAAAGGTATGTCAATGTTCTCCAATGTTTCTGGAGAAGACTTCAACAGCAACGACTCTCACAAACAGAGTGGTTCTGAAAAGATAAACAAACTCCACGTACCGCAAGGGCAATCCTAGTTTGTCTCAAATACCACTTTCAGAACATTATTCAGTTTTGGGTTCACTTTTGATTTCACCATTTTTTTAAATAACCATGTCGCCTAGCAGTTAAAAAATACAGCCTGGCTCATTCTTAAGAAAAGACGATGTGATGTTGCAACTCCTCTATTTCACAAACTACACTGGCTGCAGTCCATGAATGTATCAACTACAAAGTTTCAACAATGGTGCACATGTGTGCATGAAAATGCCTCCAAATATCTCCAAGAAAGGTGTAATTCATACCAACCTCATAATATTAAGGCAATCAATGACGCTACTTGCATTCAAAACAAAATTTTGTGACACACCTCTTTCGAAAGACATACTATTGTCCAATTTATTATGATACGCTCAAAACCTCCATTCATATATTTGCCCACAAAAAGTGTTCACCGTTATTTGTATTATTGTTTTTATCATTATTATCATTATTAGTATTTATTATTATTAGTATTATTATTATTATTATTATTATTATTATTATTATTATTATTATTATTATTATTATTATTATTGTTACTATTATTATTATTATTATTTTATTATTGTTTTTTATCATTATTATTATTATTATTATTATTATTATTATTATATTATTATTATTATTATTATTATTATTATTATTATTATTATTATTATTATTATTATTGTTATTATTATTATTATTATTATTATTATTATTATTATTATTATTATTATTATTATTATTATTATTATTATTATTATTATTATTATTATTATTATTATTATTATTGTTATTATTGCTATTATTATTATTATTATTATTATTATTGTTATTATTGCTATTATTATATTATTATTATTATTATTATTATTATTGTTATTATTGCTATTATTATTATTATTATTATTATTATTATTGTTATTATTGCTGACATTCTACATCACGGTATACATAGTTTACTCACAACTATTTTTTTATTTTGTGGCAATATGTGAACTCACCTGTTGAAGCCTACAATTTTCTTCCTCAAGAAGTGAAAGTGCAACTGTGGTATTATCAAGTTGACTTAATCTTATACTGTTTTCACTCTCTGAACTTTTATGTTGGTTTTTTAAAGAACTCAATTGATAATCCAATGCACTTATTCTGAAATTTAAAAAACACATTATTATTTCATTGAAGAATTCATATAAGTAAAAAACAAAATTAAATTGCTTGAATTGATTTACTGTCAGTATACACCACTCTTTTTGTTTGGATGTAGGCCTATATCATAACTGGCCCATGAAATCACCAAATCCACATTTCCGAAATTTGACTTGAAAAACAAAAAACCTGATTTGCGCTTATGTTTAAGTTAGTAGAATGTCACAACAGACAAATTAAGATATCTGATGCCTTTGTTCTTGATGATCATTGAACTTTGAATCTTAGTAATTTATCAGTTATATACAAACTTTGTTATATTTCTACACCTTATATATATTCTGATTTCAACTACTAATGTGATCAAAATGATGTGACAATGATGACAAATGAAGTTTATCATTATCATTATCATTATTATCATTATTATTATTATTATTATTATTATTATTATTATTATTATCAAACCAGTACGTGTGGAGGACCTTTCTATGACAAAATATAGGGAAATGACAGCTTTTCAGTAAAAACTGTATTTACAATAGTTTTATCCACAGACATATACTTTATTTCCATAAGTTTCACAAAATTAAGATTAATTATGTAGGATATTATCCGCCTTTTCTTTATAAACTTTGTTAGTTGAAAGCTTTCAGTTTTTCCTGCCCTTAGTATTTTTTTTCTGTTGACATTGAGATTTAAGTATCATGAAAAGAAAATATATATTCAAATACACACATGTACAATAAACAAAGAATGATTGAACTCTAAAAAAAACAAAAAGAGAGAGAAAGATCACATTCTGTTTTACAAAATCCATGATGAAAGATTTTACCTGTCCTGCATTTCTTCCCTTAGTCTTAAGTTTTCCATTTGAAATCTGTGTTTCTCTTCTTCAGCAGACTCTAACTGAGTGATTTTCTTTGTGATATTCCTTTGGAGGGGAAAGAACAGGGAAGATGTGTTATTCAAACACATTAGCTGTTTGTTACAACACAATTATTAAGGTCATCTTTTATTAAATTCCAATTAAAAACATAATATAATTTTTTAGTTCCAATGCACCTTGATGAAATTTGAAATTTCCCATCTTTTTGTTCCCTTTCATTGAATTAAGAACTCAATGAAGTGACATTTAATGATACAATTATGAATTTTCAATGCAACTGTTTGATAGACAAAATTCATTTACTTTGATTCATATTTCAAGAAATATATTCAAAGTAAAAGCAACTGACAAAAGCCACAATTTGCCAAAAATTCATTCCTATCTCTCCCCCTTTTACCTCATTTGACTTACTATCAACGAAAACAGTCTGATTCACAGATTGGAAAGCATGTTTAAATTCACTCGGCCCGTTTTGGTTTTTAGGTCTTATCTCAGCAATAGAACTCAAGTTGTTAGAATAAGTAATAACCATCTATCTATTTTTAAAATGTGGTGTTCCTCAAGGGCCAGTCTTAGGGCCATTATACACCAAACCTTTTGGAGATTTGATTTCATCCTTTAATATAATGACTAGCTTTTCTATTAGCTTCATTATAGATGATAATAACTGTCTTGTGCTATTATGATAACCAAGACATTCTCTGATTCACAAGGCGATTATATGGTGGCTGCCTCAGATTTAGCGAGCTCACAACTTCGTGAAAAAAAGGGACCATGAGACTGTAAATTTGAAATGATTTGGCTTGTAATTGTTTGCGTGTTGTGCTAGGTTTCATATGTAACTAGAATGTTTTTAATTTTTCAGAAAATCAAAAAATATTGCATGAAAGTATGGCAGGGATACACCATTAAACCTTTACACAGAAGTTAATAGACTTCATGGGATACCACATTTTACAAGGGATGGACCATTGTACCTACCAGCTTATAGAAGGGTTAGCTCAAATGAAACTGGGTGAGACCACATAAATTGGGGGTCAAAATCTTCTCTACTGCTTTTTCAAAACAGCATTTTTTAGGATAGTCTCCACTTGTTCTCAAAAAGCGATATGTAGGCGGATGACACGCACTGTATATCACACTTACTAAAATTGATGAACATGTTGTTATAAAAAAGATTATATTTGCCCACAAATCTAAAAGGGGCGTTGAAGATGCTATTCTATTTTTACAAATAACGTGTACCATCATCTTGATACTCCTAAAAGCTATGTCAGAACTCTTTCCGTTGATTTTTTAAGTGCTTTTAATACAATACATCCACACATCCTGATTCCTAAATTGTTAAATATGGGTTTGGGAAAATGTGTAACTCTCTGGATCTTAGATTTTCTGACCAACAGACCTCAATGTGTTAGATTAACATCGGAGAATGGTATTTTGACTCGTCAGTAATTGTAACAAACACTGGAGCACCCAAGGACTGTCCTTGCACCTACACTCTTTTCTATCTACACTAATGATTGTAAAACTGTGTTTGAAAATATCCCAATAATAAAATATGCAGACGATACATCTATCCAAGCTCTTATCAGGTCAGAAGTAGATCTAATCAATTATGCTCAAGAAATCAAAAGGTTTGTAAAATGGTGTGATGACAATTGTTTACAACTTAATGTTAGCAAAACAAAAGATTTTAGGAAGACTAATAACATCCATAATGATATTGTTATAAAAGATGAAACAGTTGAGAAAGGTAATGAATATAAATATCTTGGCATAATTTTTTGACGAGAAGCTAGAAGGGCAAAAACAATCAAATAAACAAAAGAATGTATTTTATGAGGAAGTTTCAAATTGATAACACTCTAATAAGACTTTCCATCAAGCTTGCATAAAGTATTATTATTTTTAGTATAACTGCATTAGGAAATACAAGAGATAGAGAAAATAAGAAATTTAATAGGACACTGAAACACATAGGGAAACTCATAAATGATGTAGAGCCGGAGAACTTTGAAGATCTGTATGAGATTCAATGCAAGATTAAACTCAGGAGTATACTTAAAGACAACACCCACCCTCTTTTCTCCATACCTAAAACAAGTAGTAGAAGCGGTCGACTTATACATTTAAAATCCCGCACTGAGAGATATTTTAGATCTTTTCTTCCAAGTGCCATACGAAAAGTTTGACCATACCTTACTTTGAAAGCACAATGGCGTTTTCCTCACAATGTTTAAGAAATCTAAATTGATGGATGGTGAATGAATGATTTATGATAAGTTAATGAATGTGTATGAAGCTAAAATGATTTGTCTATAATTATTCTATATTTTTTTTTTTTTTTATGTAAATTGTTTCACCGCACTATTTATTTACCCACCTTTGAATTTTGTATACTTCTCCTAAAATCTAAACATTTAATGATTAACTAAGTTAAATTTGTTTTTAATTTAAATGCACTGATGTATTCTTTTATTTTTCAAACGGAAATTGTGATAACACAAGTATAATTTCCTTTTTTAAAGGATCAATAAAGATGATTGAAATTGAATTGAATTGAAATTGAATTGAAATTGAAATTGAAATTGAATTGAATTGAATGTCTTGCTTTGATGCTATTTGAGGTTGGATGTTTAGAAACAAACTGAAACTTAATAAAGAAGACAAGACTGAGATTAAGATATTTAAGAATAAAAGCAAAAAAGATAACATTACATCACAATCCATCACTGTGACTGATAATGAAATATCCATTTCAGATGGGGCCTACTGTTCATAACTTAAGTGTATATTTTGATAGCAATCTTTCTACATAACTTCATATCACCAAGTAGTTTCTAAAAGTTGCTATTACCATCTAAGAGCAATTTCAAAAAATTAATTTTAGATAGTGAAACAACTAGACTGTCAGTTCTTTGTTCATTTTAAGGAAAATCGATTATTGCAACACGCCTCTTGCAGGTTGTCCCAAATATGCAATTGACAGACTTTAGAAAAATATAAAATAAAGTAGCTCGGTTGATCCATTAATAAAAGTCTGTTATCACATAACACCAGTTTTGCATAACCTTCAATGGCTCCTGTACAGAAATGATTTTAAAATTGTATGCAATGCTTTCAAATGTTTACTATGATTTGGCACCATTATATTAAAATGAACTTATTCATAATTACAATCCAAGCTTTCAAACTTGTTGTTCATCTTCTGCCTTGAAGCTTATGCTAGTTATACATTTATCTGAAGAAGCATGTACCTTTTCTTTAAATTTCAAGGATCTCTACCAGCATGGGCTAATCCCCTGTTCTCTTTGACTGACACATCAATTTTGTTAAGTCTTTCACTTTGTAGCTCAAGTGTCTTTTGAGCTTCCTTTTTATAATTGAATTTTTAAATCATAACAAATAAATGTGCAGATTTATAAAACACTCCATTTTATTTCATTTTATTTTTAACATGTCTTTCATGAATATTATGATGACTTCACTCTCCTCTGTGTTGGAAAAAGGTGATTTATTGTTCAGATGTCTTCATTATTATTATCGAAGAACATTCAATTATCATTATTATTATTATTATTATTATTATTATTATTATTATTATTATTATTATTATTATTACTACTACTACTACAGGTGATAACGAGTGCAATTTTTTTATCAAAGCACTGATTTGTTAAACATAGTATCAAAAAACGTTATGAACAATCTGTTGATCAATAAAACATGCTTTCAAGACATTTCAACCATTAATGCAATTTCAAATAATTATGTGTTTGCACACTTTTTTAAGAGTGGCAGTAGTTTTCCGTCTTGCTTCACTCAAGCCATAAGAACAAATAATACAAATGATATACAGGGTAATTATAAAAACAGGGTAATTAAGTACCCAATTCCAGACTTAAATATTTAATTTAAATCTACTGAGAAAAACTCACATATTGCTGGCTAAAGTCGCATTATATCATCAAGTTTTATTTAGTATCAGTTTGTATAACAGACACTCAACGTATAACCCCCAGTTGCTTGGCAAACTTCGATACGGTGATCAAGCTCTGGCCAGGCTCTCTGCAGCATGCCTGGTGTGATCAAGAGTACTACTTCAGTGATGCATCTCTGCAAACTATCAAGGATTACGGCTAATGGAGGTACATAAACTCTGTGGTTGTGGAATGCCTAACTCAGGATGGTAACTTTTTAGAGCTTTGCACAAAAGTGTTTCTCACACAATCAACTACTTAATCTAGGACCGACAGAGGGCCTGAATGTCCCTTTCCCTGGTCACAGATACATCTGCTCCCAATAAAATCGTTCTACCACTTCATAATGGATTTATGAATTGGCGGATCCATATTAAATTCTTGTCTCGAAGCATGTTGAAGGTTTATAACACTGTTTGTTTTAGCTATTTCCAATACACACCAACGACTTTGCTGTGGGATGAGCGCTATCTTCGAGGTATCTAAGATACCATTGTCTTCTAGAAGCACTGGTATTGGCTCTAAATGGTGGAGAGTTATATTGGTGTGGATTGAAATTATAAGATTTGCAAATGTATTCCAATAAGTTTTGTTGTCATGAATATTTGAAATTGGGTACGGTTTTTTATAGTCATCCTGTACATTTCAGGGGCTTTAGTTTTTAGATAATCCTCAAATTAAAGAACAGTTGCTATGTCTGTCTCCCTATTTTCAATAATATTCCATAGATAAATATTTCATAAAAGTTCAAATTTTTTTAATAATAAGTGCTGAATTTCTACTGCAAATGCTTTTGTGACATGTTGTAAATTGCACCTTCCAATAGTGTAGTCAATATTTTCCCTTTAAGAAGGGGGGGGGGGGTCCGGAACATGTTTTTAATAATTATTTGATATAGACAATTTCAACCACTACCATTGTACTCGGCATGTCGAAATTAGCTGTAAAAAATATGCTTTTTTTTTTCATATGGTTGCCATGGCATTGCGAAAATACCTACAATTTCATTTCAAATAGGCTTTTTTAGTTATGAACAAACTTGGCTATAACTTTGCACACACGTTATTCAATATCTAGCCTCACCCGGTAGCTTTTTAAATAAATTAAATGGTTTTGATTTTATGAATTTTTAAAAAATGCATATAGTAACCTTTCCAATTTTTGCCAAATTTAATCACAAAATATTCCTTTTGCAAAAATTTGAAGATATATAAAAAATTGCTACTAGTTGAAGTTTTGTTTTGCGTTACAGATGTTATATACCAAATTTGGGGGCATTCGAACAATAAATAAAAAATAGATTGTATATTACTGTCAAAAAGTAAAATTTTGAGAAAATCACATTTGTAAAAATATCTTCCCTTATTTGAATGTTTTTTCGCATATAAACCTATAAAAGAATAAAATAATACTTTGAAACATCATACAATCTTGAAAGGCTATCAAATACTTCATTTCAGGCCTATTTCAACTGCTCCGGATCCCTTATACTTATGTCAGGATGGCATTTTTCTTATAACAGGTGCGTAGAATGTTTCCCGTAACATTCGGCCGATCTTAGCTAATATAGACAATAATTCCTCAACAACACATGTTTCAGAAAAAGTACTTTGTGGTGAATAAAATAAGTACCAATTTGTCATACTTAAGACAAAATTTACGGCTTTTATAGTACAACCGATGTGTCATTTCTAAAAAAATTGCACTAAATGAAAGAACCGATACTGAGCCTTTGTTATGGTGTCAATGTGACAGAATTCACTGCTCCATCCAGTAGTGCAATAAACGAGAATGGTCAGATTTATGGTAAAAATGCCTTCCTCAGGATCCCCTCCCCCCTCCCTTAAACTAAGACATAAATTTAAGGCTGTTTGATTGAATCAGCTTCTGTCCTCAAGTAGGTCAAGCTTTTCTCTTCACAGTCATAAGAAATGAAAACAAACTTAAATATATGAATTGATAAATATTTGCCTACCTAAAGCATTGTGCAGTTCTCGTATAGATCTTTCCTTACAATCAGGCACACTAGAAAGTCTTTGAGAACTGGAGACGGACAGAGTGTCTCCGTTAAGAGAGCCATTTAATCTTGACATTGACCTTGAACGACTCATTCTTGTAGACATAGTAGAGTGGATGTTGTCGGACGTCATCATACCATTGTGAAGTTTCATGGAACTGGTAGAAACGGAAATATTTGTTTCCAATAATAGATGGCCATTATAACATAACTTTTCTAGTAATATCAAGCTTCAGACACATAATATTCTCAGAAACAGGGTAAACGTTTTTAAAGAAGATTGTTTTTGTTTTCACATAACCATCATTCATACCAAATTTCATGATGATATGTTGAAAATAAAAAAGGAGATATAAAATACTGAGCAAAAAAACGAAATTTTGAGAAAATGGCATTTTAAAACTTTTTTTCTGTGATTTGAATTCTCCTATAAACCTAAGAAAAAAGTAGAATAATACTTTGAAATGTCAAAAACTTTGAGAGGCTCTTATCATTCCTGCCTTTTTAAATTTCATGATGATATGTTGAGAAATAAAAAGGAGATACAAAATAAATACTGAGCAAAAAACTTTTAGAGCAAATTTTGAGAAAGCCCTGTATGGCATTTAAAAATATTTTTTTTTTGTGATTTGAATTCTCCTATAAACCTATAATAATAACTGACCAACTCAATTCTTGAGATTTACTGTCAGCGTGCATATTTTAATTTATCCCAAAAATGTTAATCCAACTTTGATTTTAAAGCATTGTGCTTAATTCTGTTTTTAAAGTCTTCAGTGCTATTGCTGAGCTTTATTTGTGTTGGCAGTCCATTCCACAGCCTTACTGTACTAGGTAAAGCGAGTGTAGACGACATGTTTGACAGCCCTGATCCGGTTGTTCTTGTAATAAATTAACTGATCTAGTGGAATAAGCAATTGACCATTTATAGCCTTACAGAAAAAAATAATTTTATTTCTGGCTCTATGTTCTTCTAGAGGTACCTATTGCAATTGGTTCATGTTGATTTTGGTATTCCTTTAGTGTATGTCTAATTATTATTTACAAAGCAGGCTGCATTCTTTTGCCCTTTTCTCTATTTCTTGGATGTATGTTTGTTGGTGGGGTCCCAGACACACACTACCATGATCTAAGACTGGTTTTACTAAAGTCTTCTAGCATTTCTCTTTTGCATTTTGAGGACAGCTGTAGAGGTTTCTTCTAAGAAATGCCAACAGGCCATTTGCTTTTCTGCATAGTGCTCTACTTGTTCTTTCCATTGCAATTTAGTGTTTATCGTAATTCCTTGGTATTTTGCACTTTTGGTTATTTCTAGTTTTTAGTTAGTATGTAACAGCCTGAGTTGACTATTTTTACTTTTTTGTATACCTGAGATTTATCTGGATGGAACTCCATTTTCCACTTTCTCTCCCATTCTTGCAGTGTGTTTAGGTAATTTTGTAATATTTTACAATCCTCCATGTTATATATTTTTCTATGCAATAGACAATCATCAGCAAAAAATCCCTGTTGAGATGTTTTGGTCAATATCGTTAATATTTATATATTAAGAAGACCTAAAACAGTTCCTGGGGAACACATGAAAGCACTGGTTTGGGATTAGATTCAATATCTTTAACAATTACCTTTTGAGTGTGTTCCAAAAGAAACGATTTTATTCATTCAAGAAGAGAATTTCAAATACCATACCTATCCAATTGTATCGGTAATCCATTGTGATCTACTTTGTCAAAAGCCTCTGAGAAATCTAGGAGGATAGCACCTCCTTAAACCCTTTACTTTGTTACCATGAACATAACTTTGTTTTTCAATAAAAATAAATAAACATAGTTAAATCTTAACACAACAGTCAATTGAGAAAAGTTTATGGAATAATACATATCTTCTAGGTTTTACAGACTTTTTTTTTAAAAATATGCCATATATAAATTTGAGTACAATGTCACAATAATCACAATTGAACTGAATTGAATTGAAATGAATACATTTTATTATCCATGAAGGGAAATTGCATTTGTTACAGAGAATACATCAGATATTTCTTGTGGCAATTTGCTCACGCAAGAAAAATCAACTGACTTCAAAATCAAGTTGACCAAGTTGGCTTTTTTATCAATTTTATTTTCATTTACATGCAAATTGTAAAGTAAACATACTTGTTCACAGTAAGAAGACTTCCCATTCTTCTTCTTGTCTTTCATTAGGATAGAGCAGCTATGCTAGCAGTTTTCCTCAATTAATACACACTAATAGGACCTCCTTTTCCTATCCTTTTCAATGGATTTGAGCTGTTTTCTTCTTCTAAGAGAATCACTGAAGAACAAGACCACCACTTTTAGGCAAACTTTAACCTGGGCAGTGCCAATCATGGAGCCATACCAATCTATGACACAAGTCTGTGCATTGGGTGCTAAGAAGGTTCCTTGAATGATATACATCAGTTTGCTATTAGTTGAGTGTGTTGCAGATCCTAGCCATGTTAGGCTAACATCTTTATGTAGATCATGCAAATGAGAATGAGGGGAAAGCTGCCTAGCTAAGTAGCCTACAATATGGATGTCATTCAACACTCACCTTCAACCAATGATGCTTTCAGATCATTTTGTTTTCAGTTGTTATTACTTCTCTGTTGGCCTTGTCACATCAGTTTTCGCACTGATAACCTATCTCCAAATAATTCATATCTTAAAATAGTACTTTGTGAAATCTTTCTTAAAGTAAAATTTTTTTTAAAGTTTCATTTTCAAATGTCACTGTATCTGAACATCCTTCTATCTTTCATATTCTAAATCTAAGCAAAGGCATGTTCAAAGATTGTTATGCCTAACACATACAGAGCTTTGTTGAAAAATCACAATGCAAAGAGTGAGCCAATGATAAAATGAAATGAAAACAACACGAAACTCACTCAAAACCACTATCAGAGTCTGGACAAATAAAGTTGGACTGGTCATTGTGGAACGTTTTCATATAGTCTCTGAAGTGTCCTCTTGCTGGTAGGGATTCATGTGGAGGTGGGTGCAACATGGCACTGTCAAAGCTACAATTCAGTCCATACTTCAGATCACTATCCGGTACATAAGGGACCTGAGAGAGAAAAAAAGGATAGAAAAATTGAAGATGCCAGTGAAAAAATACAAAGGAATAGACCGAAAAAAATATTTGGGCATCAAGGAAAGTGGTTAGCTTGGTTGGAAGTGCAATCTCCTTTCGTGATGAGTCAATGGGTGCCAACGCGTAGTCACAGGTTCCATCCTATCGATGCTCATAGATTTCTTGTCTATTCTTTTGTATTTGTCTTGTCTATGTTCCTATGGGGCTTAATATTATTTCATGTCCTTATTCATCAGTTTTGACATGACCTTTGAATCATGGATTGTCGTTACACTTATGACTCAAACTTGATCAGTTCAAAACTTTGTTGATGAAGAATCTTCCACATGCTTGATGTTTTTGAGCCAGTTACCGAAGATTTTGTAACTAATTACTAAAGCACCAATGAAATCCTGCAATCTAATTCCCTCACCAGCCAAGCTGACACACTGCTGCCATCAATTACTGCTGTTATAACCTCTTCTGTCACCAGTGACATCGTCCATCCATGTTTCAAAAACGCCCTTATTCTTCCCTTGCCCAAGAAGCCATCATTAGATCAAAGTGAGCTACAGAACTATCATCCCATTCTGAATCTACCATTTTTGCTATATATAAATGCCATTTATTATTAATATCATTATTATTATTATTATTATTATTATTTTATTATTATTATCATTATTATTATTATTATTATTATTATTATTATTATTATTATTATTATTATTATTATTATTATTATTATTATTATTATTATAATTACTATTATTATTATTATTATTATTATTATTATTATTATTATTATTATTATTATTATTATTATTATCATTATTTATTGTTATTATCATTATTATTATTATTATTATTATTATTTTTATCTTTATTATTATTATTATTATTATTATTATTATTATTATTATTATTATTATTATCATTATTATTATTATTATCATTATTATTATTATTATTATTATTATTATTATTATTATTATTATTATTATTATTATTATTATAATTATCATCATTATATTATTATTATTATTATTATTATTATTATCATTGTTATTGTTGTTATTAATATTATTATTATTATTATTATTATTATTATCATTAACATTATTATTATTATTATTATTATTATTATTATTATTATGGCTGCTTCCAGTTTAGGGACACAAAATAGTTGCATTTGAACATAAAAACGTACAAGGTGGCTTCGGTTTTGTCGTGTCAAATATGTAACACACCTTGTACTGGCAAGTGAATGAGAGACTGGCCCTGCTGAAAATCAGTGGTCCAAGAAATATATTCAACCGAAACAAACCAACGATTGCTGTGAACACACATCTACCAACTACAATAGCAGCATTGACAAATCCAGATGAAAAGGGGACACATTAACAAAGAACTCGAAAAAGTGTAAGTAAGCACAACGGAGACGATACAATCATAGCAGGTAACTTCAACCTCAAAGATAGAGGGAGAGAAATGCTTCAGTAATTACCCCAACGGTCAGCGCCTCTTTGACTTCTGTGCAGAAAATAAACTATTCATAACAAACAGTGCCTGCAAACATTCATCAAGACACATAACAACGCCGAAAGGAGCAATTAAGACTAAAGACAACAAAATAGTCAAAGTGTTTAATCAAATTGACAATATAATTATCAAGGAAGAACATTAAAAGTACCTAATAGATTCAAAAACATACTCAAGAACAAACATCAACACAACTATAGACCATTGCTAAAATTAGAACTGTGGTAAGAAGAAACAAAGAAACATAACAAATACAAAATAACAACCAAGAAATAACAACCGAGTTTACCGGCCTTCATGACAAAAACATCCGAATGACGTTTTTATTCAACACAATCTTCAAACTAAACTACCATATATGGAAACATCAAATGAGACAAATCGAACGTTAAAGCACGAAAATCTAATTCAAAGTATAATGGCGACAAGAGAGAGATTCTCCCAAAGATACTGAATACCAACAAAAACAGAATAACAATATTGTCCTCGAACAAACTGTCCGCGCAGAAAATGAATAAGAATGAATGTACGCAGCAGTCAAATAGAGAAAACGAAACAAAACTGGAAAACATGAACGAAACAAAATAAAACATCAAATAAAAGCACAATCTTTGAAGTATTACATAAAGAAAATGGACAATATAGCAGACGAAATACAACAAGGGCCAGACAATATGAAAATGTACAAGGCTGTAAAACATATCAAACAAAAACGAAGGAAAAACTGATTATATCGGACAAAAACGGCAAGAAACTTTGTAATGATAAAGATATAACAAAGAGATAAAATAATTCCATGGAAAGAAGTACGAAGGAGAAGAAGAAAAGATTCATTTGAACCTACACGCCCATCACTCGTCTCGAAGTAAACGAGGCTATACATCAGCTCAATAACAAAGCGGCTGTGTTAGACACTATAAAAACAGAAGAATTGAAATGCCTCACATGAGCCCACAGCAGAAATTGTTGTCAACATGTTTAATGAGATGTTTATTCAAAAAGATCATCTTGACATCAGCTCTGAAAAGCAAATCGTATTGAACAAACCAAATAAGAAAAAGGGACCCATCCAAAACCTTCGACCAATCGTCCTACTGTCCACCTGTCGAAAACTCCTGAGCATACTAATAACTACTTTGAACAGAATAAGACCAAAGGTAGAGGAATATTTATCATCACCACAAAGCGGTTTTAGAAAGGATAGAAGTATCAAGTGATATTTTAAAAAGAATAGAAGGGCCCAAGTTTTAAAAAAATGGGCCCAAGTTTCGAGCTATAATCGGCTCAATAATAACAGAGCGGCCCAAGTTTTAGAACCTATAAAAGCAGAAGAATTAACCGATGGTTAAAAGGAAGAAAAGAAAAGCACAAAATGACGAAAGATTTTCAATCCTTGGTTCTGCATTCGACACAACCTATCGAACAAAACTATTGACAGTTTACATACATTTTTAAAAAGATCACATCAAATAAATCAGGACACTACTCGCCAACACAACACTAGGTTTCACATCTGGCAAACAAACAACAACAATACGCACAACCATTGGAACACCACACAAGGAGACAGTAAAGCCCAATCCTGTTCGCCGTCTATTTAAAAGCAGCCTTGAAAGATCTACGAACACAGTTGCCAACCAACGAAAGACTCACTTGAGAGATGATATTATACGCAGACGATATAGATTTGATTTGCGATACACAAGGTGAAGCACAGAGATGCATCCCAATAATATCTAACACCTTAACGCAATGGAATGTGAATAGGTCAACGAATCAACAACAGAAAGACATCGAAAAATGGAAAGGCGTTAGGAAGTTAGGAAGCCTGATAAATGGAAACGAAGGACATAAAAAAAGCTATTAGCACAAATTGCCTTCTACGAACTGAAAAACATAACACGGAACAGAAAATACGTAATCAGATAACAAAAAAGATTTGATCTGTACGAAGCACTTGTCATACCAATACCACTATACAACAGCGGAACCTGTGCATTATTGGAAAGAACTTACAAAATCTGGACATAATACACAACAAACGCCTCAGGAACATTGGAACATTTTTTCGGCGTCCTCTGGCCTTGAATGCCCGGCATCTGATGCTCACCAGCATAGCTATGAGTGGGGTCATACAACATTTGAATGCCCGGCATCTGATGCCTCACCAGCATAGCTACCAGTGGGGTCATACAAGCTTTGAATGCCTGGCATCTGATGCCTCACCAGCATAGCTACCAGTGGGGTCATACAACCTTTGAATGCCCGGCATCTGATGCCTCACCAGCACAGCTACCAGTGGGGTCATACAACCCTTGAATGTCCGGCATCTGATGCCTCACCAGCATAGCTACCAGTGGGTCAGACAACCTTGAATGTCCGGCATCTGATGCCTCCAGCATAGCTACCAGTGGGGTCATACAACCTTTGAATGTCCGGCATCTGATGCCTCACCAGCATAGCTACCAGTGGTCAGACAACCTTTGAATGTCCGGCATCTGATGCCTCACCAGCATAGCTACCAGTGGGGTCAGACAATTTTTGAACGTCCGGCATCTGATGCCCCACCAGCATAGCTACCAGTGGGGTCATACAACCTTGGAATGTCCGGCATCTGATGCCTCCCACCACAGCTACCAGTGGGGTCATACAACCTTTAAATGTCTGGCATCTGATGCCTCACCAGCATAGCTACCAGTGGGGTCATACAACCTTTGAATGTCCGGCATCTGATGCCTCACCAGCATAGCTACCAGTGGGATCATACAACCTTGAATGTCTGGCATCTGATGCCTCACCAGCATAGCTACCAGTGGGGTCATACAACCTGTCTTCAGCATCTGATGCCTCACCAGCATAGCTACCAGTGGGGTCAGACAACCTTTGAATGCCCGGCATCTGATACCTCACCAGCATAGCTACCAGTGGGGTCAGACAATTTTTAAATGTCCGGCATCTGATGCCTCATCAGCATTGCTACCAGTGGGGTCATACAACCTTGAATGCCTGGCATCTGATGCCTCATTATCATAGCTACCAGTGGGGTCATACAACCTTTGAATGCCTGGCATCTGATGCCTCATCAGCATTGCTACCAGTGGGGTCATACAACCTTTGAATGTCTGGCATCTGATGCCTCATCAGCACAGCTACAGTGGGGTCATACAACCTTTGGAATGTCCGGCATCTGATGCCTCACCAGCACAGCCAGTGACACAACAATCGAATGTTAACGCTCGTGACGTACAGAAGGAAATGGCAATAAAAGTTATTCCTAAAACTGAAAGAAGGTCGAACGAGAGAGAAGAGGGGGGGGGGTTATGGTCGGCGCCTGAATGTGATTGACAACGTAGAACAGAAACACACTACACAAAATCCAATATGAAAAATGCAAAGTTATATTTTTTGTATGAGCTTTTTTGTGATTATAGATAGATTTGTGCTTTTGTGTAGTGCGTTTTTGTTTTGTTTTTTTGTTCTTTTTATTTTGGTTGTTGGGATATTGTTGATATTGGGGGGTTGTTTTGTTGTTGTCTGTTTTGTTTGTTTGTTTGTTTGTTGTTGGGTTTTTGGGGTTTTTTTGTTGTTGTTTTTTTTTTGGGGGTATGGGCGTGGCAATGTAATGGCTGGATTTCGTGTTCAAAGGATGTGCTTACATTGGAACCGAATAACGTTATAGGTTTGGTTTGGGAGGAGTTGGGGGGTAGATCTAGATCTAGTAATACACGTTGTTCTCTGCAGCTATACATATGTCTTAACTTTGTCAATTATTCTAGCTTAAGTCTCATTTAAACTCCGATTTAATCAAAGTCGATGTAAAGTGCATTATTGTTATCAACCTAGGAAAATCGATCGGAAAGGGACTATTACTAATACTACATGGCAATTTATTCGGGCAA
>JAXRKP010000006.1:615000-620000 GCA_037039925.1 Doris montereyensis | reverse complement strand
CCTTCTCTCAGTCCCACATTATTGACTGTGCACACCCGTAAATGGGGCAGCGTCAAGAGCCGAAGAGTCTAAAGTTTCAAAATACAGCAATCTCATCGGTAACTTTTATTTCAACCTGTGGCATTGGAAACGTCTGGCACGTAGACCTCTACCTGCTCTTTTGTCCGATTTAGGAGCCATGCTTCGTTGTCGCAACCGACAACCCTGGCAGACGGCTTTGGTTGTTTGAGAGAATCTCAATAGCAATCACAAAGGCAACACCGCCAGTGTTCTTTCTTGTGCCACCAATATCATTTTACTGTAGTTATAGTTATAGTATTATAGTTTGTGTTAGTAGTTTTGTAAACAATCAGAATGAATCATTGAATATCTGAAATCTGGATCTTCTAGATCTAGAAGTGCCCAGCCTCAACGGGGAATTTTTTCACTGATCTTATAGAATAAACAAAGAAAGATTATACCCACAAAATTAAATAAATGTCGGTCATGCACATGACATGCAGACGCTATGACGCACTGACAACCAGTTTGATCGTCTGGTTGGGAAACTGACAGTGTGTTTGGACTTTGTTTATTGTTCACTGGTTTCAGATCTACTCAAGGGGCAGAATGCTGAGGACTTTTGGAAACTAGGATAGATTGTTTATTAGTTGACATGTGTGTCATGTGGAGTTTGATCTCAAAGGGGAAAGTGACACAAGATCTATCTCACATTTTCTCATCAGGATCAAAGAGAGAAAGCCGATAGCATTGTTTGTCTGGCCGACCATGAGTAATACCAGTTATTGACCAAGTTGAGTAGGAAAGGGGCGGGTAAGGATGGCCAGAGCCAAAACAGCCAAGACTAGTCATAAGTTGGATTGTCGTGTGTATATATGTAGTAACATAGATCTAGATGCCACACATATATACACGTGTGACAGATTTTGTCACTGGGATAAGGCAAGACGAAGTTATCAAGTTTATTTTTCACAGAAATTGACTCTTTTCAATGCAAAAAGCGAAGATGGACTAACAAAAACCTGCTAAAGTCAAGCCAGCCCTTGTTGTATTCTCAGGGGAAGAATTAGTATTGAAAAATTTGGTTACGGTACATGAAACAGTCTTGCATTATGACGAAGAATGCATTTTAATGGTGTAATTTGGCGGATCTGGCAGTGGGCAGGTGCTTGCACCTGTGCGGACCAGACGCCCCCGTCCTCCACAAGTCTCTTGCTGTCTTGCAGGCCGTTTTGGCTGACCAAAGGCCAAGGGAGTTCACCCTGACAGAAAGTCAAAACCTGCTGTCTTGCAGGCCAGTCTTTGTTGACCAAAGACTAAGGGAGTTAACCTCAACAGAAAATCAAAACCTGCTGCCTGTTAAAAGCTTGTTTTCATTGATAAAGGATAAATGATTGGATTAGAAATGAATTAGGCTTGATTGTTTGATACAATGGCTACCTCGTTTTGTGATCAGTAGGAAAAGAGAAAAGCATTAAATTTTAAAGAAATGTATATTCAATACTGCTTCTTTATTCCTTCTTTTTCTTATATGTCCTCCTTCCACCTATTCTGAGTCTGATTTGCAGGCCTAAAGGTTTGACCAATTAACATTATGTACTGGTAATTTTATTTATACATGTATGTACTTCCTATTTTCACCTTTGAGGCCAGGCTATCCGGCTAAGAAGCTTTTGAAGTCTCCTAAGGTTTGGCCTCTTAGGAAGAGACCATTGTACCTGTATTAATTCTTTTCTTTTCTCAAAATTTCTCTAAGGTCAAGTCAAAGTTGTTCGAGCTTTGTACAGATATGAGGCCCAGCAGGTGAGACGATACATATGATATCATTTCCTATTACATATTATTACACGGAAATCTACAATTTAGATCTCCAAAGTCTTCTCTCCTTCTGTCCTTCTCCCTGTCACTCCCTTTCACACCCTCTCTCTGCCTCTCTCTCCTTTTGTCCTCTTCATCTGTCCCTATCTCTCTCCCTATCTCCATCTCTCAATACCTATTATATGTTAACAGACTTAAATTACAGTATCAAGTAATCATTGTTGTGTTGTTAATTTGTCAAATATCTTTTAAATTATCTATGAAAATATATCACACAAACAGTATGCTGAAAGCACAATCAGGAGATTAATATTTGTACAGTTTACAATATTTTAACATAATTATAAACACTGTTGTTTATTATTCCTTTCGATTTTTAAGGAGAGAATAACATTTTTGCCCAAAATGAGACAAATATAGTTTATTAAATGATTGGATGATCCGTCGTTCATTCCCTTCACTTTGAGATCGTAAAGGAAGCTCAGTATCGATTCTTTGAATTTATATGATTCTTTTAAGTATGATACTGAGCTAAATTAATTACAACACATCTATTGTACTAATTGTAATATAAAAGCTAGTAATATTCTCTGAAGTATTGTGATCAGCAGAGTGAAATGTGCTTTTGACAAAATGTCCTCAATATTTCCCTAGATCGTCAGGATATGTGACACTGTTATTGAAAGGTGCCGCCCAGCATGAGTAAAAGGGAGACGGGGTAGTTGAAACAGGGTTGACATGATGTAGTTGAGAGCCCTCAAGGTTTTATGACATTTCAAAGTATTATTCTACTCTTCTCTAGGTTTTTATGAGAGAAAAACATTCAAACAACAACAAAAATAGTTTCAAATACATTTTTCTCAAAAGGGACTTCTTTTACTGTTTTTTTCCCTAAGAACTACAATTTTCAATGAATTCCTTTAAAATTTGGCATTTTTTGAAGAGAATCTTTTCTTTAAACTTCAAAATATAAAAAAATCTATACGACTGTTTCAGGACATTGGCTTTAAGTTTCTATGTTCAAAATTATACACCTATTAAATGAAAACTGTAGGACTGCTTAGGTTTTGATAATTACCTAAATTGATCTATTTTTTCACAAAAATTCAAGATGGCAGCTGTTTCCATGACAACTAACTTTTAAAATTGACTTCCACAATTTTTTTTGCTGAACTCATTTATGAAGCTTAAAATCACTCTTAGACCTCCCCCCCCCATCCTTGAGTATATAATAAGATTAGTTGACAAAATTGGAAACACATACTTTCTTAATCTATGAGAGTATTACTATTACATTATAGTGTTTCTTGCCCTTTTATGATATCCCATTTCTTTTTTTTTTCCAAGGACGATGAGTTAACTTTTGATGAAGGAGATTTGTTGTATCTCATAGACACTTCAGACGCCAGCTGGTGGAAAGCAAGGTGCATGGATAAAGTTGGACTTATTCCTAGTAATTATGGTGTGTATTTTTGGTTTGGTTTTTTAAACTTGGGTGGCCCCCTTACTGTAAGGGGTTTGCATTTGCATACTTGATGACATGAACAAAGTCACATGTTAAAGTCTGTAAACAAAAAGAGAAAGACTTGTTGCCTTGTACACGTGTTTCAGAAAAACGGGTCTTTCCTTTCTCTCTTTTACTTATCTTTCATATTGCTGTTTCCTCATAATCGATGAATTGAGGCTAAAAGATTATTTATCCCCAGGCTACCCCGTCCTGACATAGCCGGAATTGTTCTTTCTTCAGGCTCCCCAGTCCTAACATTTTCTGTTCCCTTATGCAAAGGTTTTTAGTGCCTCTTTTACATCTTCTTCCCACTTTCTCTAAAGTCTGCATTCAGGTCATTTACGGTGAGTTTTAACAGCATGTATTGATTTAGCTATTCTCTTATCACTCATTCTGTTTACATGCCAAAATCATCTCAGATGATTTATTTCTATCTTATTTTTATGCAAACTGTTTTTGGTTTGATCTCTCATTGTCTAAGGTCCGTGTTTCACTGTCATAGACGAGTAGGACAATAAACTGTGTTGTATACGGCAATTTTTGTTTTTTTGACCATTTTGTTTACCTATAAATACCTTTCCTAGCTTATATACTGACCGGCATAAAAACACGAATGGATAAGCCACAAATAAAGGAGCTCTTTTTCATCAAACATAAAATTTATTTAATGATACTAGCAAAAAGTAAAGATAACTATAGTGTGTAGTTCTGTGTGATTCTGGGCGACTGATATTCATCCTGTGACTTGACATTGACCTAGAAAGGCCTCGATGGTACAGAGAGTTCACCAGAGCCCGAGTTCAGTTTGGTATCCATCACCATACATGGGCGATCGCTGCACCTAATTGAAGTGCTATCTGTGATCGTGGCTGCAGCCGGTTCAAGTGTCTCTGGATGGCATCTCAAAGCGTTCAATCAGTTTTTTAAGTCGAGAGAATGAGGTGGATGAGGCAACAGATTCATGTTGTTCTGACTCAGTAAGTCCTTGATGGCACAAGCCAGGTGCAGTCTTGCATTGCCTGCTGGAAGAGGAAGTTTGGTGCCCCTTGGAAAATGGCACATTAATTTATTATATGGTTGCACAATTTCGTTGATGTAGCGCTGTGCTGTGACATCATTTCCTTGCCCCTGATCGATGTTCTGGAAGATGACGGATCCAATTCTCTGATTCAAGGCAATACCACCCTAATCATCACACTTTCTTCTCTCCATGGATCTCTCTCTCTAAAATGTTGCCATCAGTGTATTGCACCAAGTCCCTGAACCGCACACGGATGCATCCATTGCCCGGATATACACAGAATCTGCTCTCATCTGTGAAGAGAACCCACCTCCACTCTTGGTTTCGCTACTTATTGTGAGCTTGCGTCTACTGCAGCTGTGGGGATGGTGTCATGGGGTCAGAAATTGTCTCTGGACTGGCTGTCTGCAGCTTATCTCCTCTGCACTGTCATGTTGCTCAATCTGCAAATGGTTGTTCCAATGGTGTTTTCTGTCAGCATCTGAAGCTGATAGCCAGAAACTCCTCCGGGGCTGGCGCACAATATAGCCATTCTGGCCTGCAGTTGTCTTCCTTGGTGTTTCAGTTTTGGGACAATGTGTAGTAGTGCTTCCTTGTAGTAGAGCTTGCAGATCCCACTCTATCCTGCTAGCATTAAGGGATAAAGTGATTCTT
>JAXRKP010000006.1:577500-610000 GCA_037039925.1 Doris montereyensis | reverse complement strand
AGAGTCGTGGTCTTGGTCCATTGTTACCTTCAGGACAAGATCTAAACATAAAATAAGATCTAGATCTAGATCTATAGTTAGTAAGTTAGATATAGACTATAAGATAAGATAAGATACATTTCTACATTTAGCTCTTAGATTTAGATCTATAGTCAATGTACTAGCAACCGTACAACCACTCTTTGTGATTGATGCGACATGTAATTGTAATACTGTAATGCAGTCAATCATCAATGGTTAGGCTTTATACATGCTCAGAGAGCATTCTAGATGGCAGCATAATCAGTTTGTCTTAATGTACGATGCTGGTATATTGACTATAAATAGATCTAGCTCTAGCTCTTCTAGATTTTCTAGATTTAAATATTTAAACCTGTTCCCTTTGAGTTTCCTGGTGTTCAGGATATAGAGTGTGGAGCATCTGTGACCCATTAAAATAGTTTTGACAAATGTTTTAACATTAAATCACTGACGTTGACAATGTCTGAACTAAATGTAGATCTTGGTCTTCATCTTGAATGTAAACATGCTATACTCACATCCACAAAAAAATATAAAAGGGAACCTGATTTTGACAACAAAAGACCCTATTCCACATTGATAACTATTGTTGTGCAAAATTTCAGCAACATCTGGTATCAAACGAAGTCTGTAGGCTTGACTAAAGTTGTTTTTTTTAGGAGTTTGTTAAAAGAGATGCAAGTTTTAAAAAAGTATATACTAGACCTATAGATTATTATTATTATTATTATTATTATTATTATTATTATTATTATTATTATTATTATTATTATTATTATTATTATTATTATTATTATTATTATTATTATTATTATTATTATTATTATTATTATTATTATTTATTATTATTATTATTATTATTATTATTATTATTATTATTATAATATTATTATTATTATTATTATTATTATTATTACTATTATATTTAATACTATTTTTTTATTATTAAAACCGTAATCCACTAAAGAGATTTGAACAGAGATGAAAAAGGCAAATAAAATTTAATGAACCAATAGAGTGATTATGATTGTGTAATTCTTAAGGCCTCAGCAATGAAACTACAACACAAGAGTATTACACTTCATGGTGCTATCAAAGCCTTGTGTTGAATAGAATATTTTCATGGTTGTAGTGATAAGCTCTTATACCAATACAGTGGTGTCCACCTAAGAACCCGGTCTTTGAGAAACAGAAACAGCAGGTTCTTAGGGCACTTAGGCAGACCGGGTTCTAAGGTGAACTCCGACATGTCTTGTAATGTATGCTATTCCCTTAACCATAAAATTTTGACTAGACTCCAATAGATAAGCAGTCTGTTTGTTAATGTTACCAAAGAATTGCCTCATGTAGGCATTATGATGGTCTAAGTCTGAAGCTATGCTTGAAATGACGTTTGGTTATTTGCAGTCTTTACAGGGAGATAGATCGAGCGTCCAGTGAGCCAAGCAAATGAATGAAAGTTCATCACTATGACAAAACAATGTAGCGATTTATACAATCACTTCCGTACATGTTGAAAACATTATGTGATTGGTCATTCATTTTTCAGCCAATCGGAAAAGAGGAAAATTGATCACAAATGCAAGATGGCCTGAGAAAATCCCAACAATAAGAGGGCTGTCAACCCTGTCACCTGTCTTTGATGTTGCAATGCGAGCCGCATCATTGCCTTACCTCCACATCTTGGCACGCAACAGCTACGTAATCTTTGATCATCTGTTGTGCCTGAGGCGCCAAGGCATGGTCATAGGTGGCCAGGAAAATGGACAGGGTGGGTGGCGAACCTTCCTCTGTCTGGCGTGTTTATTACACCTATTAGTGTCTGGACCAATGCAATAGACTGACCACCCGTCTTTCTATGATTCACTTGCACCGTATCACAGGTTATTGGCAATTATTACCATTAAATTGAGTGTGGATTATTTTTCATGATTCTCAGCTCACAATCAGACCAGGTTCTAAGGTGGATCGGCTTGTAGTAATGGGGTCTTAAGGAGGTAATTTTATATAAGAAAATTCTGTTGCACAGAATTAGCGAGTTCTAAGGCGGACCAGATTTTTAGACGGCGGGTTCTTAGGCCGACACCACTATTTTAGGAAACGAGCAATTTTATAGCCAGCCTAAGTGGAAGAGAAAACGTTTAACGTATAACATGATTCCATTTTCAAGATAAATGACACATTTTTCGCGTTCATCTCATAGAGTGTATAGGTCAAAGAAAGCTATTTTCATTTTATGGTTGATGACAATAAGTAATAACTTCACCAATAAAGACAGAAAAAATACGTAATACTGACGTTTAGGGAATGACCCTTCATCAGACAAAAAACGAGGAAAATTTACATACTTATACAGACACAGTGTGGTGTCAGAAGGAAAACAGAAAGGCTATTCCTAAGACTAGGCACATTGAAATTGAAAACGTCTCTCAACAATTTCTGTAATCTTCTTTAGATCTGCACACCACTCTCTAGATACTAGGCTCTTCGTCTCAATAGGATATAATTATGTGCACTCCTGAGCATAATCATAGAATACAATCAACAATGAAGGTTTACACCCCGAAATATCACATGTTTGTTTTGTCTTTATTGGTGGAGTTGTCGCTTACTGTCGCTTGTCACTTATTATTCTTATTTAATCTCTATCTGTCTGACATAAAATTTCATCCAGACGTCTATGAACTATTATTACTTACTGAAAGGTGTAATTAGAAAGGCCTTTTGTGATTGGAATGAAATCTTTGCCTGTCTGTAGGTTACATAATGCATCACACCTGTATTTTTATCTTAACAAAGTAATTTTCATTTGTGATAGGTGTCAGTCAATGGCCTCGACAAGGCTGGGTCGACACCTCTACATTGGGCTGCTCATGGGGGCCACATTGACTGCCTTCAAACCCTGTTGAAAACCCTAAATTGTGAAGTAAATGTACAGGTAACACAAAGCATAAGTTTTCTTAGCGATAGATTATTTTTCCTTTATTTTCTCTTTTTTAAACCACAGAAGGACATATAATTAAATGTTAAAGTGAGAACTCTTTTTCCTAATTATTCATATTTGTCAAACACCAAGGATGCAACCACAATAATATTGCTTGTTGTATTTGGGCTCATATTACATGTATTTATTTTACATATTTCATGTTTAGCCTGAGCAGGATCTCTACTAAAAGAATACTTTTTTAGACACAGTTGTAATACAGCGGAACCTCTCTAATTAGGAAATCTCGGTGGATCGTAAAATTGTCCCGATTAGCCAAATTTCTCGGGACCTAGTGATTTTGGTTTTCCCTCAACAATTTGAGGTACCTAAGTCCTTCTGCGAGTAGTAATATACAGACTTAAACAAACATTTAACCACAGGACCAGTTGATCAAAACAGGCATGACAATCATCTGTGATGTCACTCACAGTCGAGCTTCGTTGGATGGTAATTGGTAGATAGATAAGACATGTAATCAAGATTGCATGATGGATCGTTAAATCTCCTCACATGCCCATCCTTGTCATTGACAGGCTAAGCAAGAAAAAAACTATTGTAGTACACAAGTCTGCTTTCTAAGCACTGTTCAGTGTCAACACTGTACTGCATTGTTCAGTGGATGAGTAAAGTCTGGTTCAATACCTGATTTCACACCTTCGTAATGCATGTCTGGTGTGTCTGGCTTATGGTCGTTATTAACTCGCACTTGCAACATTGTGTACATATCATGTGATGTATAATTAGCTAGTCCAAATAAAAATCTCAAGTATAAGCAATGGAAAAGCAATTGCTACCACTGGAAAGAACTGGATTACCTGAGTAGTAGTAGTAATAATAATAATAATAATAATAATAATAATAATAATAATAATAATAATAATGATGATGATAATAATCAAAATAAAAATAATAATAATATAATGGGTATCATTGTAAAGCCTACTTTTAATACAATCTGATTCGACCAATCAGAGCCAACTATCATTCATTAAGCTATCACGTAATGCGAAGAAAGAGAGAGGGGTGTCTGGCGAGCTGGTTTTTCACCGGCTCGCCATTGGCTTTCGCGTCTAACCACCCTCGTTTACTAGAGTGTGAGAGCACATTGTATTACACATTCCTTATCACAACACACATAGTTGAAAAGGGCCTGAATAGAGCTTTCCATTGGTGTAAGCCATATTATTGCGCTACTACGTTGTATAGAAGGTGAATCGGACCAAAAATTAACGAAATCTGCGACTCTCGCCGTGGTGAATGGAAAACAGGACGGTTTGGACAAACTAGTATAATACATTTAGAACTAATGCAGGTGTAAATAATTGATGGTTTACTAACACGGAAACCAAATTTGTCAATGCAAGCTTGAGGAAAATTGTCCCAATTAGCCAGGGACCTTCCCGTTTAAAGAGGTAAAATGTAAAGAAAAAATTATGTTCCCTGGGATTTCGCCTCGATTGGCCGGGTTTCCTCCAATTGGCCGGGTTTCCTGATTCCTCAGGTTCCTGATTAGAGAGGTTCGACTGTATTATTATTTTCGTAGCAACAAAATATTTAATTTATCCAAAGAAAATAAATTAAAAGACAAGTTATTATAGTAGCAACAAACGACCCGAAGAAATTGACCAAAACATTATCAGAGAAGTTAAAATCAGTGTTTTATTTTCATCCAATCAGAATAAGCTTGGCGATACACCTTTGCATTCAGCTGCATGGAAGGGACATGCTGAAGCAGTCAGACTTTTGTTAGAAAAAGGTTGGTTGTTATTGTCACAAAGGGAAATACTCTTTTCATCTTTTAATTGTTAATTAGTTTTTAATACACAATTCTTTCTTTTTTTTTTTTTCTCGGGGAGAGGGGAGGGGGGAGCAGGCCATGAAGGGGAAGATGGCGTGGTCTTGCTTTGTTTAAATTAAAGAAATTGTTTAAAATATTTCATAAGACTAAGACACACTGGCGTTTTGAACTCAACTCGATAGAGGCATATAGAGCATAAAACTCCACCAAGTTTGCCAGAAGACAACTACATTTTAGGACAGTTACCTGTTTGAATATCACATTCACACACACACACACATACATACATTTCTGTAGCAATGCTGATTTTTTAGAGGGAAGGGTTACTGACTCTATACCCAACCCCCTGACTAGGAGGGTAAGGATTTATTTTGGAGATTCGCTTCTAGACAGGTTATCCTCCCGAGTTAATAGGCCCTGTCCACCTATGAATTGAAACCAGAGTTTTCCTTCTCGTAGATAGACTACCTTACCCGAGCTAAAGAAATCTACCTATCTGGGGAGAGGTTCTAAAGGCGCCATGATTCGCCTGGTAGTCATTTCTGCGGCTATGTTGGGGTATTTTCAAAGAGCTGAGTTTCCATTCTTCAACTCAAGCCCACCCCCTATGACCAGCGCTAGTTTGTCCGCAACTGGTTATTGGTTATTTACTGCTAACCTCTATATCTAGAGGCCGTTCCACTGTCTGCACCTGTGGAAACACCTGATAGGGGAAGATCGCCTCCTCAGGAATTAATAATAATAATATTAATAACTTCATTTTTATAGCGCATTTTGTCGATACCTCAAGATGCTTTGCAACTGTCAGTTCCACTCTCACTTTAATATGTACACTAGTCAATATTCGTTAACATTTCTAACATTTCTTTGCTGCTAATTTCAAATCTGAGCTTTCCAAGGATCAACCTCGAAGAACACATTTTTACTCAAAGTCCTGCAAGAAGAGAATTTCAATAATCCAAACGAGACAGAATTTATGATTTATGCAAGGATTTTTAAAGAATCAGATGCCAGGAGAAGGAGAGACTATATGGGAAATTTTTATTAACTCAAAGTACATAATTCGAACACTGTAGATTGCTGTCGAGAAATAGTCCTAGATTTTTTGCTGAGGTGGAAATATTGATATCAAAATCAGCTATGGCGATAGACTGAATGTCTATATTTTTCAAATTAGTTTCAGATGCACATAAAAGGATTTAGATTTTCTCATTATTTGATTTGAGTTAGTTTGTTTTCGTCCAAGACTTAACAGACATACAGCACCTTTCAATGTCCAAGATGGTTTGAGATCAGATTTGACAGATGCATGCTGATAAAACTGTGTGTCAGGGTTATCAGCTGACATGTGCTAAACGATACCCTGTGATTTAATAATTCGATTCAAAGGAAGAGTGTACAATGTACAGAGAACAGGATCAGGGACAGGGTTTTGGAAAACCATGTTTAAGAGAGAACTCTTGAGAAAAATTTCCCTTTATAATTATGGATTGGGTTCAACTTATCAGCTAAGACTTAAACTAGGCCAAGACATTTCCTGAAATTCTGAAGTAGATAAGTAATCTATTTAATAGAATTAAAGGATCAATCGTATCAAAAGCAGAAAACATATCAAGGAGAGTAAAGTATCAAATTGTTGCCACTATCACAAGAAACAAGAATGTCGTTTGTATTTTTAAGCAATGCGGCCTACATACTATGGTTTTCCCTCTAGGCTGACTGGTGGGATTTCATGAGGTTGTTTAAAAGCAAATGTTCCTTGAGATGTTTGAGGACGACTTTTTCTAAGATTCCAGATATGAATGCAAGACTGGTCACTGGTTTGAAGTTTTTAAAACTCCTCTGGATCCAGGTTATACTTCTTAAACAAAGAAATTATGATGGCAGATTTGAAATAATCAGGAACAACACCTGATTCAAGCGAATCATTAATTATGTTAATGACAACATGCACCACACTACGAAGACTGTTTGGCAACTCTGTTTGGCAACTCTGTTTGGCAACTCTGTTTGGCAACTCTGTTTGGCGGGTATGGCGTCAAGGGAAGAAGATTTAGGGGTGATGACATCATTCCTTCACCTCCAAAATATTTATCTTATGGAATGAACTGGTGGCTCATTTTCTGTAGATAACTTGTATAGTTAGCCCTCCTTGTCAAGGTTATCTCTTATTCGGTTGTCTTTGTTTGTGAAGGGCCAACGCCTTGAGGAAGTTCTTCAATTGGAAACTTTGTTCGTAATGGGAATGCTGTAGATTTTCCTTTTAATTCGTTGGCAATGCTAAAAGAGAGTCGTGGTGTGTCTGCATCCAGATCTTTTTCTTGTTGAGATATTTTCTCTTTTTCGCAAGCAACCATTTCCTTGATTTCTTCTGCTTGGCTTTGATGTATGACCCGATGAACTGGGAGTTGGGTTTTACAACACTTCTTTTCTGCTGCATGCCGACAACGTTTTGTTTCTTTCACCTTTTCTGTCAACCAGAGATCATATTGTTACTCTGTTACTGTTTATGTTCTCAGTGGGGCATGTATGTCGAGAGCATCAGTAATGAGGTGTTGTAAAAGTCTACTAAGCATTGGTGTCAATGATCTTTCGGCAGAGACGACTTTAACAAGTTGTTAAAAATAGACGGTTTTGGCGTGTTTATTGAAAAATTTATATTGAAGTTATAAGAATTGAATGGATGGTCAGAAATGATTTTGTCGACGATTTTCAAATAGGTGATGGTTGATAAACCATTAGCCACAGACCAATCCAAGATGTGTCCTAATGAATGCATTGGTTTTTCAATGACTTGTTCAGATATATGCTTGTTGAAAAAGGATCTCATGGATTCTGCATGAATGTTATTCACAGACTCATAGTAAATATTACAACCCCTAGAGGATGAATTTGTTGTTGCTATTTGTGGTGTGGATGTCCAATAGATCAGTTGCTTCTTGTATGAACTGTTTATGAGTGAATATGTTGGTTTTTGATGGTGGAGGATGGTAGGGTCAGACACCTGTAGGTGTTCAAATGATGTAACATTGCCCTTGGTCTCGCTTAATTTCAACTTGATGTTTTTGTGTATAAATGACACAAATAATCCCTGCTACATCTGTTGATTCTTTGTGTGGGAAAATATGTTAAAACCAGAGGGTGTCATTTCCTTTATGATGACATCATCTCCGTCAGAGAACCATGTTTCCATGATGAAGACAATGAGGTCGCAAATGATTGTGGTTTTATTGCAAACAGACTGCCCATAGAAGTACATAACTTTGAAGGGTTTATTTTGTTAGTCTGTCTTTTTCAATTGTAAAAACAGATTGCTCACTATAATGAAAGGGATGTGTGTAAGATTGGTCTGGTCATTGCCTCAAATGGATGAAGGCGTTGGGGACAGGGAGCGGCAACACAATCGATACTGTTAGTCTTGCTTTGTATGTGTACATCTGCCCTTGTACCTCTTGGTTGTTGGTAATAGAGGGGCAGTATTTGTTTCAACATGATATTTTGACCCATTATTATTGTTCTTGTTGTAGGATTTACTCACCATTTAGGCCATGGTGAAAATAGCAGAAGTGTTCAATAACTGATTCATTAAAAAAAAAGCACTAAACTTTTTATCAAATCAATAAAATATATTGTGAGGCAATGTAAAAGTCATGAAACCTTGTGGGAAAATTGGATTTTAAAATCTATGAAGTCCAAGAACATGAATAAACGACAACGTTATGTAAAAATTTCAGACGCAGAAACACAAGCACTGTCAGGCACTACACATTACACATTTGCCAATAGATGTTTAAGATTTTGATTTTAATTTTTGTAGTTTAGTTTATTTACTTAATGAGGAAGATGACATGTTTTCATGCTAATCATTCATTTCAATTTTTTAAACTTGGTAAAGGAGCCAGAGTGGATATCATAAACAATGACAAGCGCAAACCAGTAGATCTCACTAAGGATGTAGATGTTGCTACCCTTTTGAGGCAAGCTGGTAAGTAAAATACATATTATGTCAATATCTTTTAAGTTAAAAAGTTTTCTAGACAAAGATGATACAAGACATGTATATAATTTAGAAATTTCATTTAATTTTTTCTTCTTCATTCTCATTCCTGTTCCTTATTATCTTTCTGTCACCATCTGTCTGTCTCTACCTCCTCCCTCTCTCCCTCCATTTTTCCTCTCTCTCTCTCTCTCTCTCTCTCTCTCTCTCTCTCTCTCTCTCTCTCTCTCTCTCTCTCTCTCTCTCTCTCTCTCTCTCTCTCTCTCTCTCTCTCTCTCTCTCTCTCTCTCTCTCTCTCTCTCTCCCTCCCTCCTCCCTCCCTCCCTCCCTCTCCCTCCCTCCCTCCCTCCTTCTCTCTCTCTCTGTCTCTGTCTCTGTCTCTGTCTCTCTCTCTCTCTGTCTCTCTCTCTCTCTGTCTGTCTGTCTGTCTGTCTCTCTCTCCCTCTCTCTCTCTCCCTCTCTCTCTCTCTCTCTCTCTCTCTCTCTCTCTCTCTCTCTCTCTCTCTCTCTCTCCATTCACCCTTCCCTTGATCCCTCTCTCTCCCTCACTCGTCTCCCTCTCTCCATCCCTGTCTTTCTCTTTCCGCATCTCTGTCTCCCTCTCTTTGTTTATCCGTGCCTCCGTCCCCCTCCTTTTGTCCATCAGTCAATTCCCATCTCTTTGTACATCTATCCGTCTCTTCCCCACCCTTTAGCTGTCCGGCTGTCCATCTCCTTGTCTGTATGTGAGGCCTTGCCCCTCCCTTTGTCAATTTGTCCATCTGTTTGTCCATCCATCCCTCCTCCTCCCTTTGTTTGTCCGTCCCTGCCCCCTAAGTCCATCCATCTCCCTCCCTGCCTTTGTCCGTCCATCTGTTTGTCTCCACCCCTCCCTTTGTGCATCCATTCATTCACTCCCCTTCCCTTTATCTATCCATCCCCAGCCCTACCTTTGTCCACCCCCTTTCCTATTCATGTCTTTTCATCCTTTACATTTATAGACTTCTTTTTACTATAATGGTCTTTATCTAGAAATTTGTAAATTTTTGTTCTGTTCTTTTTACCCATTTAATTGATCAAGTGATGTTTTTAAAAATCGCAGCTGAGCATTACAATAATTACATTGAATATTCTTGGTTTACCTAGCCATGTCCATATATGTTATTCCTTGAGCAGAAATATTGAGATGTGTCAAATTGATTTCCTTTTTCAGCTGGTGTGCAAGCTTCACGTTATACTAATGACTATGAAGTTGAGGATGAAGAAGATTCAGATTGAAATGGGAAAACAAAACTCACAAGCCAAGGAAGAATGTGTTCTTATTATCAATTGTCACAAAACAAACCATAATATCTTATAGCCATTGCATTTTGAGATTTAATATTTACTTTATTGTGATGGAATGGTCTATAATGTATGAACAAGATGTTACTTGACTGCTTCTATTTGGTTCACAAGTGTAGTTATTTGTAATTGTAAGATATCTTAAAGTATGGATTATCAAATGTTGCTTTATTTTTATTTTACTTTTATTTCTTTGCTTATTTATGATTTGTCTAATTGGCTTTGCTAGCTTTGGGAAGGACAGTATTATTTTCTTTACAATATATGATAGTGTAAACACTGTGTTTAAAACAAAAATATTGCTTTTTTCTTGAGCAAAGATGTCATATGAATATGATATTGATAAATGTAAATAAGAATGTTGAGCAAAGATAATTGCATCAACTTATGCATCCATAGCTTATCTAAAGTCGTATTATACATATGTACAGAGAAACTTGTTTCAGATCAACACATTGGGATTGTGAGAAATAGTAGATCATAAGTGGGGTTGGAGTTAACCGAATCCATATGTATTACCACAGTCAATTTAAATATAAATCTAATAGTTCGTTCTTGAATTTTTGCTACTTTCCTTGTATGTGATTTTGAACGGAAGTGCCATGATAAGGGACAAAAATAGAATAATGGTATGAAATATAGCTAGCCTGTTTAATTTTATCTGAATCCATACATGTGATAAACAAAAGAGGTCTTAGGATACAGGCCTGTCTTACTCCTCCTATATCTACATCAAATTCTCCAGATAAGTTTCCAGCTACTCTCACTGTATGTATTGGTTTATCGTAAAAATGTTATTGGTTCTTTTAAATATTGCTCTACATTATGTTCTTTTAAAGAATGCCATGGTTAATCCATCCTCACAGTGTCAAATGCCTTTTCTAAGTCAATAAAACAAAGGTACAGGTCAATGTTTCTCTCAAGTAATTTTCCATTCTTTGTCTAATTGTAAATACGTGGTCTTGTACACTTCTTCCTGATTTAAATCCATTCTGGTGTTCTTCAATCTGATCCTCTACTCTTTTCTTCAGTCTCATTTCTTATATCCTGACATACACTTTTCCTGGTAAAGTAGTGATATCCTTCTAAAGCTTGAGCATTCCATCGTTGATTCTTTCTTGTGTATTGGTACTATTGTTCCCTTTTTCCAGTCATCTGGCACCCATTTTAACTTTCACACTTGTTGACATAATGTTTGCCTCTCTCCCTTGGTTTTTAATCATTTCTGGATAAATTTAATCTGCTCCTGGAGCCTTTCTTGGTTTAAATTTTCGTATAGCTGTTTGTATTTCTTCCATGGAGCTATCTACATATTCAGCTGTCTTATCTGGATTACTTGTTACTCTTACTAGTTCTATACTTCTTAGCTCAAATGTTATTGAAGGGTTATGTAATTGCTGAAATATGCTTTCTCCCTCTTTCCATGATTTCTCTGTTTTCTTTCATTATTTCTCGTTTGGCGTTCTTAATTTGTAGTATTGGGCATGCTTTGGTCTTACTTATGCTCTATGTTGCTCCCAAGAACAGCTTTTGATTTCCTTGGTAGCTTTCTTGAAGTCTTCGTCCAAACTTTTTCCATTGTTTCTGTTTTTTGTTTCCCTCACATCCTCTTTGGCGATAGTTCTTTTACTCACATATTTTAATCTAACCTCTCGCCTCTTTGCTTGCAAGTATTTGTTCCAGGCATCCTTCTTTTCTTTGATCTTAATTTTGACATTCTCATTCCACTATGCTGTTCTTTTCCTATCTCCTATCTCTTCAGTACAACTAAGGATAAGATAAGATAAGATCTCTTTATTTGCCCAAAAGGAATTTTGCTCTGGTCACGTTTCAAATCAAAATGAATAAATTACAATACCATTCATTTCTTTCATTTTCACTCTCTTCCACTTCCATTCTCAATTTCACAACTAAACGCAATCCATTACAAAACAGGCGCTTTATGAATATTGACAGTATAAAATCATAATGATTATGTTTTAAAATCTTTGTAACTTGTTATCACAGATACATCCATAAAAAATAATGGGTTAACATCAAAAGTCGTTAAAAAACTAAAAAAACACAAAAAGAGCACCAACCCCACAACAAAGATACTAGTATCTTTGCCCACAACAACATCCATTGACAATATACATGAATGTTCAAATAGCCTTTCTATATGTGTGTAATTCCTTAATATATTTCTTATAAGAGTTAATTATTGTACATACCAATAAAAGAAATATCTGTTCAGTAAATTCAGTTTTAAGACTGAGACTGAGAGTAAGAGTTTAAGACTGAAAAATAGTATGACTAATTAGAGTTTTTTAATGGACATTGGAGCAAATGAATTTTTGTATCTTTTTGTTCTGGATCTTTTGTAGATAAGGCGTTGGGATCTTTGTGATCTTTCATATTCTTTGTTCAAGGAATGGGACTGGTCTTGTAGCATTTGTCTGCCCTTTTTAATAACATTTGAGTACAATTCACCAAATGATGGAAGACTAAATTGTATTATATTTAAGGATTATAAAAATTATCCTTTGTAGTTTCTTTTTATCTTGCATAGAGATATTTCCTCTCCAGACAGTTACTGCAAAAGTCAATATACTTTGAATGGTAGCAGTGTAAAATATTTTGAGAAATTCACTTCTTACCTCAAAAGATCTCAGTTTTTGCAGGAAGTACAAACGCTGATTCGCTGGTTGGTATAGTGCGTCCACATGAGAGTGCCTGTTTAATTTATTATTCATTAATAGTCCTAAATATCTATACACATGCAATTTCTAAATTTTCAACGTGGATTTGAAGGGGTTGCATTTTGTTGAATTTTCTCCTAAAATCAAAAATCATTTCTTTCTTTTGGTGACATTGACCTGGAGGAAATTATCCTCTCACCATTTGACAAACCTTTCTTTTTTTGTAAAGATGACTCATCTTCAAATATTAAATAGTTGAATCAATAGCAAATTTGATACGCTTTACATTTGAAGAAAATGTTCTAATGTCATCTGTGTAACTGGTCTAAAGAACAGGAGACAAAACACAGCCCTAGGGTACACCAGTGTTGGTGGTTATGACCTCTGACAATGACATGTTATTATTGAGGAAAACATATTGAGATCTCTCTCAGAAAATCAAGAACCCATCCAACTAGTGTAGCGGAAACACTAAGGGAGAGTAATTTGTCAATCATTAGGTGGATTTGGATAGTATTAAAAGCAGAGGGAAAATCAATAAAACAGTCCTTTGCATAAGTCTTGGGGGTTTCATTATGTTTCAGGATGTCATTAATGAAAATCTAGCCTGCATCTTTGAGTGTTTCTTTATAATTGCCACTTTTCTTCTACTGTCTATCATGCAGATCAATTTGCATTTCACTGATAAATCTTTTTGTCCTTGATTGGTATTTCTGTTTTACACTTGGTTTATTTAGTTCTTCTATTTTGAGTTTATTAGCTTTCTTTTCTATCCTTTCCTGTTTATTTTCCTCAATCAGTAATCTCATTTTTGCAGTGATGATTACTAAATATTTCAGCTCCTCTATTAATTCTTGCAACGTTGTATTGTAAAAAAAAGGGAACTGCTAACTATTATGTAGTCTATGATTGACTTTTCACTTCTGTCTTCATTTACTCTTGTATATTTGTGGATATCTTTTATGTGGGAAAAAGGTGTTGGTTGTTTTTATGTTATTCTTTTAAGCAAAAGACTATGTCTCTCTCCATTTCTTTACCTATTACTCCACCTGATATCTCTCTTGCCTACTCTAGTGTTTAAATCTCTTTAAACCGTAAGTTCTTGTTTGGGTTTGAGATTCTCTACAGCTATTTGCAAATTGTAATCAAACCTTACTTTTCCTTCTTTGGTGGCGTCTTTGTTTGGTCCATAAGCTATTAATAATTTAATTTCTCTTCCTTTTGGTTTAATGTTTACTTCTAATAGCAGCAGGCTTATAAATTGCCAACTTTCTAACAGCTTTTCATGTCTTTTATGCACTAGGAGGCCTGCTCTAGCTCTGTCTTTTACATATACTCCTGAGAAGGTTAAAGAATGATTTGGCCCTACATGTTCTATTCTTTGTTCTTTTTCTTTGCTTCTATGATAGCCAAAATAAAATTCTAGCTCTTTTCCCTTTATGTTCTAGAAATCAAAGTCTGTGTTCATTTTCTCGGTCATCTTGAAAGCTCAATCTGGGTGCCTCACATTTAGTTCTCTGAATCAGTAAGTTTTTGGTAAGCAAGTGATTAGCTTAATTTAAAATGTCTCTCAGTTTTTGTGAGGATTGATAGCCACTGCTTCTACTTCATTTGGACATTAATAAATTTATGGAATGTGCAGAGTCATAGGCCTGCCGTTTATCCCGGTTTAATTGGGATCATCCCCACTTTTTAGCGAAAATTTGCGAATTTCCGATATTTGTTGGTCCGTCCCAATTTTTTTTTTGTATCTGACTGCAGTCACTGCCATGACATCATTGTTCCGTATATTCAGTGCACGGTTATTTTTTTTTTTAATTGGCCAATACCCGGATGTGGTGCCTATCAAAGATTCATGTTAAGCATGAGTAATGGTGTATCGATTTTTCGCTATTATATTGTTCTCGGACGATTGTTCTCTTTGTCCATTATTCCAAGTACTTGTGCTGTACTTGTTTGAGACTTAAAAAATCGTTCTATGATTACGTGTAATGGGGCATTAAGCATGTGAAATTATCTGCCCTTGTTTCAGAAACAGATCGGTGGTAACTCTTTTATGTGGATCCTGAATCCCTTATTTAATGGGGCGTTTAGCCTGCAAAATTATCTTCCCTTGTTTCAGAAACAGATCATTGGTAAGTCTTTTGTGTGAACCCTGTATCCCTTTATAGTAAAATTGAAATACGAGGGCAGTGAGTACCCCACGTTCATAAATAATAATGTTATTACAAAATCAGAATAACTACTGCCACTATTAATAATCTTGTTAATCATCATTCTAATACTGTAAATAAAAATGCCAACATTAGTGGTGATGATTATTATAATAATTATAAGAGAAGGAGAAGGAACAAGATGACCACCAGTAGTGACAATAACAAAAACTAGAAATAATAGAGTAGTAGTATACAACATTCTTCGTGTTCCTATTTTTATAACGTATTGACTGGCGCTTTACAAGGTTAATATATTATCTATTTTCTTTATTTGCACTGAGTTACATTAATGCACAGTCTCACATTGTATGTGAAAGTATTATAGGATTTTGTATTGAGGAAATATGGCGACGCAAAAGTGTTACCACAGCCAATCTTGCTAGGTCTAATCGGGAATACCTGAAATGATCTAAACGCCCCTGTAGTTTAACATTTTGATCCATATTCATAAAATTGTAATTTAGCAAATTTGTGAAGCCTGTTTTCAATTCTCAAATTCTCTAACAAATGATTAAATGTTCTCAACCCTACTACTAGTTCAAATTTATTCTTTTCTTTTCGTGCCCTATTTTTTTCAACTCGTTCGTTGCACAGAAGAACATCTTCATCCAGAACTAAAACATAATATCAATATAATTAGACACAGGAAGATACAACATTTACAAGAGTGGTATAAAAATCTCACTTATTAATTAAATTTTATGGCAACTCAGGATAGCCGGACTTGCGCAATCTAGATTTCTAAAGTTCGAAAGGGTGAAAAAGCAAGCACGAATAAGTAGATCTAGCGTTCTACTCTCCCGGCTGGCATGGCAAGAGTAAGTCATGAAATGACACTCAAGGATGTCGAAGATGCCATAGCAATTATTTTCCCACAATTTTATTATGTATATATTTCAAATAAATCTAGTCATGTATGTTTCAAACAAATTTAACTTAGTTAATCCTTAAATGTTTAGATTTTTGGGAGAAGTATACAAAAATTCAAAGGTGGGTAAATTAAAAGTGTTGATTCACATGATTAGAAAGATAATATTTAAGTGTTAAAGTCAGCGCACAGGTCTTCTGCTGTAACTAGACAATGAATAGCACGAGTAAAAAACAGCAACGCAAAGAGTTACCACTGATCTGGGAAATTTTGCAATGCATCGTGGGACAGATTGGCAGTAGGAGCTAAACGCCTCATTCAAGTTGAGATTAAAAACTGAAACAATATGACTCCCCATGCAGCGATCATGCGTGTGTCGGTGGCAGAGAGAGAGAGCGAGAGAGAGAGAGAGAAATATCGTGTGTGTGAGTGTAAAAAGGCAGAAATAGAGAGGAGCTTCGTGTGTGTTTTGAACGATCGCGAATGTATGTGAGTGTGTGTGTTGGAGGGGAGTGAGCAATTTATGGAGGGCTGAAATAGAGGTGGGATGATAATTGACAGGGATGTCATGCATGTATGACTGACCTGATAGCAGAAAGGGGTGGGGTGGGCATATGTGTTGGTGAAGAAAGTGATAGCAAGACGACAAGAGATGACTGATGAGAAACAGAGTAAAATTGAGCGTCTTCCACTTCAATGCTGATTTAATACTAGATTTTAGGTTGTATTGGAGGTGGGGGTGGGGGGTGCTATTATAATGGAAATTTTTACTTGGGAAAAGGAGGTACCAGCATCAACGATGACCCTATAAAGTTTGAGATTAAACTCCTTCAATGACTTTGTCAAATTTACTGTTGCAGTTTCCTCCCCAGTCGGATAAACAAAAGAGTAATATATGAGTAACTGTCAAAATGTAGTCATCCTATATATTTCAAAACGTGGTAGCGTCATTGGTTACAATAGAAATGTCAGCCATCTTGGATTTGACCCCATTTTCAAGCTCCATCTCCTTACGTAGTTATAAATGAAATTACTCAAAACAAGCACAGACAATTTTTTCCATTCAGTATTTAAACAGGATTTTTAAAAATTTTAGATTTAATATTTTTATGAATTATGTAAAACAGCGTGTGTATAAATATATATATATATATATATATATATATATATATATATATATATATATATATATATATATATATATATATATATATATATATATATATATATATATATATATATATATATATATATATATATATATACATATATATATATATATATACACATGTATATATATTGATCTATATATATAATATATATATATATATATATATGCAATAGTGCCACCTTTATTGCCAAAATATTTTTTCTCAAAAAGTATACAAGGTATTAAAAAGATGCTTGGTTGCTTTTTTCATATCGACAAAGGCAATGTATACCAACTACTAAACAAATCGGTTGGTAAATGAAGAAGGAGATAAAACATAAATGGGGGGAAACGACACTTTGAGAATAACGCAAATAAAAAAAATCGAAAGAAAATAACACAAAACAAGATGCTTCAGATGGGTTTCCTTTCTTGTAGCAACCCCCTTTTTCTTTCAATAGTCTCTGGCATTGTTACTATGTAAAGAGAATTGAAAATTTAGATTTAGATTTAGATGTGCACTATGGTAAAGACAGGAGTCAGAACGACCAGCTGTTTGTTCTATTCGACTATTTATAATTTCTACAAGTGTGCACATGTTTACAAACACACACACACACACACACACACACACATTTTGTAACATCACTCAGTGGTAGGCAGAGTCCAAATGAATCACCATCAAAGAAATACTTTTGCGTGACTTAAAAGCCAACCAGAGGTCAGCAAAGGCAGGATGACTATTCCCGTAGTTACATGATTTCTAAGCAACCATGTAGTACTGAGATTATGAAAGCTATTTCTGTCCTTCGACACACAAAATTTTCCGTTCTCTCCTACATTCTGGGTACTTGGAATTCTTGTCTTCTTCTTCCTTATAGAATGGGACTGGGTCACTCGAGCTCCGATAGAGCCCTTGGGAATGGCGACTTACGGACTCAGCTGGCATCTGGGTCAGTTGTGGGTTCTGTGGCTTAATTCACCTTCGGCGATCGGGTGAGCCCCATCAATTACATTGAGTAAGAAAGGTGCTACCCTATCAGTGCCGAAGCTTGCTTAGCTCCCTCTCGAGAGCAGGTTTACTGTTGTTCTTTGAGGATTGTCAATAGGCAACCGAATCCAACGCTACCAGATTGGCTCTTCATTGAATAAGAATTTTTCAGCGCCATGATCTCCTTCAATTGACGCCAAAATTTGTAATATTTTCTCTACTATCACAAATAATTTATGCGTCCTATTGATATTTCTCTGCCATAAACTTGTAGTTTGTAAATAAATGATTGTTCTACCCAAATATGCAAAAAAACACAGAAAAATCAATAGTTTGGTCCCAAACTCGCCAATCCAGATCTCCCCCCCCCCTCCCTCCTCCCAAGCGGGTTCTAGTCTCAAAGTAGTTTGTGCAATTCGCGGTTGAGACACAATGAAATAATAAGATTAAAAAACGTGACTGTCGGCAGGAGTTGATGACACCTGAGAATTGACGACAGGCGATTTGGTTTCTCGCGGGTTTCAACGTGGAGCAAAAATGATTGCAATTTGCATTGACTTATGCATCTGTAGCTTATCAAAATCCATTTTGTCAAGATTTGACTTGCATCTTCATTTGTAAGTAGCATTATATTTGTTGTTTGATTTAAAATGATTTACTTTTATCAAGTTTTTCAGTTCTATAGAAGGAGTGCCATTTCAATGGTCTCTGTCTAAAAGCTTACACCTTGGTAGACAAAAAAGCCAAGTTCCAATGAGGTTTGGATTCTAAAGCAAATGTGAAGAGAAGGCCACCATGTTACTCTTCTTTTTCTGGAGTCTTGATCAAAGTGAGGACGCGGGTAAAAGAGGATGGGGTGAGAAAAAGAGTGAAAGAGAGACAGACAGATATTCACAGAGACAGACAGGCAGAGACACAAAGAGACAGAGACAGAGGAAGGGGTGGGAGAGAAAGGAAGGGAGAGAAGGAGAGGGCGTGAGAGACCTCTTTTGTTGATACGATGTACCAGTTCTATGAGAAACATGGTGACACAGATAGCAGCCTCTGTTTGAAAGACACATTAATGACCCCATTAATTAAGTGTTCTAATGGACAAGATCATTCTCATATGCAGACTGTCTATTTACGAGGTTCACAGACGTACACATTCGGAAAGAGCAATAGATACAAAAAAGATTTCAATTCTTATTTAAACGATCACTGCAACATTTGTGTCCAGAATTTAAGATTGGGCAGAATTTTCCCTTTTGATTGGAGTGATAAATTCAAGAGGAAAAATATGTTATCTGTTGACAATGTCTTACAGTGCAAATCTTAACTTAAGTTTTAAAATTATGTTTCTTTACTTTGAATTATTTATCAACCTCTTCAAGTCTTCTTAAGGTAGTATCATTAGTTTATTAATTATTATTCTCCATGGTACTGTTTATTAACAATATACATATATTTTTACATTTCATAGTGCCTTCGGTGATATAATTCTGGAAGACGAAAATATGTCTGTCAGTTTTTCTGTCATATAGTCTTCCTCCTACAAAAACATTTTGGTGTATATTGGAGACCGTCACACCCATTCAAACATACTTAAGTAAATGTAGAATATAATTCCATGTTTTGCTCCACATGTTAAACAGTGGACCATTTGGGATTGAAACTTCCACTTTAAAACCTATCATGAAATGCGTATATTTATATACTTTTGTTTCCTCTAAAGATATGCATGCATTGTATTGCCTATACCTTTCAATCGTTCATCGAAGCTAGTTTACTAGCAAGGACCATTCCATAAATAAATCCCTTGATATTTGACAAAATATTGTCTTTGTTTTCAATGATTGGTATGGTTTAACTGTCCAGTGGGTACAAAGAGATGTTCTTTTCATGGTCTTCAGGCTATTATTAATTTCACTATATAAGGTGGAGCATTGGCCAAGATCATAATAAATTAGAAGTATTTGCATTTGATGGCATATTTAGATAGGTTATTTTCATATATATCGTATTTATGACCGGCATTCACTTTTTGATTGACAAGAGATTAGATTTGCTTGCATGACAAACAGCAGATTTGCTTTTTTCTCATTATTTTGTTCTTTTGTTACCTGGGAAAGTCTCATACACCTTCCTGGAGACTGACATGTGCACATTTTTATTAGTAATATTAGTCTCTATTAATATTGGGAGTATGTGTGACTTGACTTACTTGACTTAAGCCTCTGGACTCCTCATGAATTGTAGGGCCACAACCACACCCTACCAGCGCACACAGTTCTGGGAGACCCTCTTCGGTTTGGCCCATATAATTCTAGAAGCCAGCGGCCTTGGCTTTTGCGTCGTTACTTTTTTGCCACGTTTGTCTTGATCTTCCCGCTTTATGCTTCCCTCGCGGATTCCACTCATGGAATTTTCAGGTTGTTGGGAGCTTCCACAGCATGTGACCAATCCATCCCCATTTCCTTTTCTTAATTCCGTAGTCAATGGTGTTTTGTTTTGTCCTGTAAGAGTTCTTTATTTGTAATTACTTCAGGCATCCTGATGTTGAGGATGTTTGGAAGACCTCTGTTGGTAAATGTTTGTGACTTGTTTGTGCTAGTCTTAGTTGTCCCCCATGTTTCGGACCCGTAGAACAGGACTGACTTGATGTTGATATTGAATATTCTAATCTTGTTATGAAGCGAGAGAACTGAGGATCTCCAAATTGGCTATAGGATGTGAAAGGTGTGTCTGGCTTAAACTGATGCAACTGCTTATGTCGTCATCAGTTCCCCGATCCTTGTTGATCATGCTTCCGAGGTAGACAAACTTGTCAACTTATTTCATGGCTACCTGTTGTAGTCAGACTGGATCTTGCTGCCTGTTTTTCATTCTCATGATCTCGGTTTTCCTGATGTTGATCCTGAGGCCGGTCTTCTCAGTTTTCTCAGCAACCTGACATAGTTTTTCTTGTGCATCTTGCTGCTTGTGGGAGAGAAAAAGTGATGTCGTCAACAAATTCCAGGTCCTCTAGTTGCTTTATAAAGGTCCACTGTATAATTGTCTTCTTAATGGCTATGGACTGCCTCATGATCCAGTCAACCACCATCAGGAAAATGATTGCAGAGAATAAACAGCCTTGTCGAACATCAGCCTATACGGAGAAGTGGTTTGTCAGTTCCCCATCATGGGCTACTTGGCCAGTGGAATTCTCGTACATATACTGGTTGATGGTGACACGCTTGGGTGAAAAGCCATATCGGTGCATGAACCTCCATATGACCTCTGTGATGATGATGTTGAAAGCCTTTGGAAGTCCACGAAGACGGTATACAGGGGAGGGGGCTGCCACTCCAGGACTGTTAAGGATGTTCCTCATCGTTGCAATGTGATCGGTACAGGATCAGTCTTGAAGGAAGCCTGTCTGTTCCTCTCGGAGTGTCTCGTCTAGTACATTCTTCAGTCCATCCAGCATAATTCCTCTACGATTGTAACAGGAGGCCAGGTCTCTTTTCTTTGGTAGTCTTACCAAGTGGCCTTTCTTCCAATCATTTGGGACCTGCTCGCTTTCCCAGATTTTCTGTAGAAGTGGATATAACATCTGTGTTGATGTCTGTAAGTCTGCATTCAATGCTTTTAGTGGTATGCCGTCTGGACTTGCTGCCTTGCCGAACTTGAGCGACTAAATGGCCTTGGTCACCCTTGGTGATCTCTACCTTGGTTGGAGGGTTTGTATTGATGTCTTTGTGGGCGCAAGTGGTGGGAGCCTGTTAAGCATCTCTTATAAGTGTTCTACCCATCTTGCTCTCTGTTCTGCATCTCCTGTAATGATTTCTCCATTCTTGTCTGTGACTGGTGAAGTGGAGTTGCTAATTCTTCTTGAGAACTGTCTGGTGATGCCATAAAAAGTCGTTTCAAATTCCTTTGCCCTGCTGCAAACTCTGCTTCCTCTGCAAGGTCATGTATGAGTTTTTCTTGTCTTGTCTCACACTTATCTTCATTTGGCGGTTGATTTCCCAGTATTGTGTCTGCAGTTCATCTTTCTGTTCTTGAATTTGATTCGTATTAATTTTCTCTTTCAGTTGTTTTCTCTCTGTAAGTAGGTCCCACGGGATATAAGTTAGCTATTCCTTCCCTTTCCTTGTCTTCTTTCGCAGAACCACTTGACACTTTGTTGTCCAGGTCTCTGTCAGGTCGTGCCTTTGTTCTTCCACAGTTTCTTCCAGTAGTTATATGTGTGTGCTGAGTTTGTTCCTCATTTCAATTCTGAAATCATTTGCTTTCTCATATCATTCAAGAATGATACACTGTACTTGTGGGATGGTCTTACAGCTCTGTCTCTGAAGGACTTAAGTTATAACTGCTACCACAGGGTGATAGTCTAATGCAGCATCTCTTTTCACTCTCACGTCATGCATACTTCTCCTCCACTTTCTGCCGATGATAATGTAGTTAATTTGGTTTTCTGTCTTTCTTTGGTGGTCTCTGTCTTGGTGAGGTCCGTGTTGTCTTGTAAATCTTCTTACGGGGAAAAATTGTACATCCAATGACCAAGTCGTTGAAGGCGCAGAATTATGTCAAGAGTTCTCCGTTCTCGTTCTGTGTTCTCGTCCTGTGCTTACCCATGATAAGTTCTCTTTCTGTGCTGTGTACTCCTACTTTGGCGTCGACGTCTCTCGTGAGGATCTTTAAGTCTCAATTTAGTGTTCTATCCAGGGCTGCTTGGAGCTGCTCATAAAAACCTTCTTTTGCTTTTGTATTTGTAAAGGCATAGTAGCCTACTGGAAGATGATGACTTTCCTGCCCTTTGAGTTGAATCTTGCAGTCACGATCCTTGATGATATAGTTCCCAGGCTAGCAGTTCATGTGTTGCTTCATGTATCATCAACAGCCCTACCCCTTTGTGTGTGGTTGGCCTTTTTTATGTCCAGAGTAAATGAGGGTGTATCCAGTCGTGACCCTTGTATAACTTGTTCTGGTCCTCCTTGTTTCACACAGGCCAAATATTTTCAAGTTGTATCTGTTCATCTCTCTACTCACTTGAGCTGGCTTCCCAGTCTTGTATTGGCTATATGGCTCGGATGTTCCAGGTTCCTATCCTGGTTTTTGGATTTGGTTGTCATAGTAGTCGTCGGCGCACTGACTTCTCAAAGAATTTCATCAGCGCGCGTCATCATACTATACATACGCTCAACTGGAGAGAACTCTTGCTGAACCAAGTTTCTCTGATGAGATGTTCCCTTTTGCATTTTTACAGGACTGAGTTGTTGGCCCATTGCCAAACCCCCACCTTAGAGAACCAGTGAGATGGAGTGATTTTCGTCTCTAATACTACTATTGCTACTACCGGTACTACTACTACTACTACTACTACTACTACTACTACTACTACTACTACTACTACTGCTGCTGCTGCTGCTACTACTACTACTACTACTACTACTACTACTACTACTACTTCTACTGCTACTACTACTACTTCTGCTACTACTGCTACTACTATTACTACTACTACTGCTGCTACTACTACTACTACTACGACGACGACGACGATGACGAATACTACTACTACTACTACTGCTGCTGCTATTACTACTACTACTACTACTACTACTACTACTGCTGCTGCTGCTGCTGCTGTTGCTACTACTACTACTACTACTACTACTACTACTAATAATAATAATAATAATAATAATAATAATAATAATAATAATAATAATAATAATAATGTAATACTGTTAAATTTATATAGCGCGTATACATAGAAATGCTCTAAGCGCTTTACAATGTCAATAATCTACAATTGAGTCAATTGACAAGTTCACAAATATGTCTCTCGAAAAAAATGTTTTGGCTGTTCTTGGTGGCGGTTGGAAGAGAGCTCCAGATTTTGGGTCCATTGAATGACAAGGCTTTCTCACCTATTTTTGTGCTTGGAATAGGTGTGGTAAGGAGGTATTTACTTTCTGACCTCAGAGAACGTGGTGGATGGTAGGATTGTAATAGCTCAGCAAGATATCCAGGTACTGTTCCATGTAATGAGCTGAGTACAGTGCATGCGATCTTAAATTCGATGCGTTTATGAGCTGGGAGCCAGTGAAGGTTTTTCAAAAGTGGCGTGATGTAGTCTCTTGATTTTGTTTTGGGGACAACACGAGCGCACTGATTTATTATTTTTTTGTTGATTTTTCATTTGATGAGTTGAGATATTGTAAAGTAAAGCATTGCAGTAGTCGAGATGACTGATGACAAATTTTTGTACCAATAGTTTGGTCGTTTTTTCATCTACATACTGACTAATTTTGTGGATACATCTCAGGTTTATGTAGCAATTTTGTTTCTGAAGAGTGTACTTTGAGCCGAAAGTTATAAGTTCTGTTTTACTGTCGTTCAATTTCAGTTTCCATTCATTCTCTGACGTCTTTATAGCAGAATTCTATTTATAATTTCATTAGAGGACGAAGGGATGTAAATGTGTGTATCTTCGGCATATAGATGAAACTGGAGTCCATAATCAGTTATAAAATCGTATACTGGTGTAGTATACATGCTGAAGAGCAGTGGGCCGGGTATTGAACCTTGGGGTACACCATATTTTAGGATTATTTCTGTTGATGATTTATTGTTGATTGTAACAATTTGGCTTCTGTTAAACAAGTAACTTTTTAGTCACTTAAAAGCAGTACCTGAGATATTGAAACGTTTCTCAAGACGAGATATAAGTTAAGCTTAGTCGATTATATCGAATGCAGGGTTTAGGTCGAACAGTACCAGTATGACGCATTTCTTGTTGTGAACTTCTGTGGCAATGGCATTGAGGACACGAGTGAACGCCGTTTCCGTTGAATGAGCCATTTTAAATGGCGACTGATATTTGGTGCTCTCACCACTCAGATGGATGTGGGTGTTGATTCTATTAAATACTATTTTTTTCTATGAGCTTTGGCACAAAATTTAAATTTGACACAGGGCGAAAATTCTTTAATTTCTCTTTGTCAAGCGACGGTTTTTTCTTTAAAGGAACGACAGAAGCTTTCTTTAGACAGTCGGGAAGGCCATTGTTTTCAAGGCTTTCATTAATGATGAAATAGCAGGAGCAAGTTCATGTGCACACGATATTCAAAAGCAATGTTGGAATAGGGTCTAATGAGCATGTCTTGTTTGGCATAATATTCTTCAAAAGACGGGTGATCTCAGTAGAGTTAGTGGCGTCGAATTGAGACAGATTTAATGACGCAATTTTTGCATTGGTTCAAGATTTGTTCAGTATTAGATGTTTCTATTTCAAATTGATGCCTAATGTTTTCAAATTTTTGTGAAAAAGTTGTTGAGTTATTCACAGAGCTCGGTTTCTGAAATATTGGTTGGCAAACTGTCTTTTGATAATGTATGGTTTCTTAGGTCGTGCATAAATGATTTTTTTTTTACTTTGAATACTTCTTTGAGATTATCCTTTTTGTCTAGAATTGTATCTTTCAAGTGTTTTCATTTATCCTCTGCAATCAACCTGTTTATTTCATTTCAGCCAATGTGTACATTTCTCTGTTGACTTCAAGCCTAGTTTGTTTCCAGAACCTTTCCATTCTCCGTCTTGATTGTTTAGCTTCTCTTATACTGGGACACCCGTGGACCTCTCCAACAAAGGAGAGGAGCAGAATAGTTACCCCGCCGTCTCTCCATCCATACGTGTCGTAGAAGACGACTAAGGATGCCGTGGCTGCTGCAGGTTGCGAATGGCAACAAAGCAGGGTGTCGTCTATGCATTACAAACTCTTTGGTGGCGCAGAGGCGACATCTCTTTTCTCTTACTTTTGTCTTCTATCCACCCACTCCTTTTTGCTCCATCGTCATGTTTATGTATCCTCTTCTTTCTACTTCTTGGTCCCTCCTTTTGGGTCTTAGCTTCCCCTTAGTGGGCATCTCGTTTCCTGTGAAGTACGACCCGAAAGGTAGGAAAAGGGATCCTGGAGGTTGAAGTGAAGCACCCTGCTGGGTGTCCAACCAACAATCGGGTGGGACATCATATCGATATGGTGTCTCTGGGTCAATCTTGGTCGGGGGATGGGGACACCTTTACCCCTAAGGGGTGAGGGTACTCGCTTCCTCTCGACCAACAGTATAATCTCAGAGTGTGTTCCCTGACCCTTTGTTGGGCTAACAGTAAGCGTGGAACGCTGCTGGGGAAGAATCAAATTTTAAAATGTGTTTATGAATAATATAAAAAAATATCTCCCCGCCCCAACCCCCCCCCCTCTAGCAAGTCCGGAGCGGGAGAGGCGGGTGCCCCTCCCGCCCACGACAAACATAAATACAAGCTAATGTGCGACGAGGTTGAGAGCATCTGGGATACTCCCAAATGTACATCCTTGGGTTGGCCATGTTTTCTGGTGGTCAAATCGGAGGATGAAGCTCGACCCGTACCATCACTCAGTGCCTTCAAGATAGCTGGAGCACTGAGACCTGGTGGCGTGATGTGCAAGCCCAATAGCGTCGGCAGACTTCGTTCTGATGACCTTTTGATTGAAGTTGCATCGAAAGATGAGTTGTCAAAGCTGCTCGGCACGGAGCAGTTTGGTGATATCCCTGGAGAAGTTAAGCCTCACTTTAGCCTCAAAAGTTCGAAGGGCGTCGTCAAATCCCGGGTCCTAGATGGATGCACTGAGGAAGAGCTGGTGAGTGAACTGGGTGAGGTTACCGATGCAAGATGAATAATCGTCCGCAAGGGGTGGGGTGGGGGTAAGGATATCAAGACCCATACGTGGGTCTTGACCTTCGATGCACCCAAACCACCAACAATCCTCACCACGGAGTACATGTATTTGGTTTTGGCTGGCAGACCTTTTGTCCCGAATCCGGTGAGGTGCTTTAACCGTCATCGGTTCGGGCATGGAAAGACGGGAATGTCGTTGAGAGGCCGCTTGCTCCCGCTGTGGTAAGTGTTGACACTCTGAAAAGCTCAGAACCCTGTTGCTCAAACTGCAGAGGTGGACCAAGGACTGTCCGAAGTGACGTGAGGAAAAAGCCATCTTCCAGTATAAAGCACAGTAGGGTGGTACGTTTTCCCAGGCTAGAGCGGTTTTTCTCCCGAGTCTAGCTGCCTCTGTGCAGGGAAAACGTACATCTACCGGCTACTGGAGCCAAAACCAAAAACAACCTCGTCGCCCAGACACAGTGTTAAGAAAACCAAACCAGTGGTCAGTCTGGACAAATACCATTTTAAAGCATTTTAAAGCAACTACTCTCTATTTAAAAATGGACAAAAGTATGTATATTATTATTGTTTCATTTAAATGCGGAAATGGATATTTGAAAGTCTTTTTTCTCAGTCCGCCCAGCACCATTTCCTGTCGAGTCCAAAATGAATAATTGCATTATAATGTAGAAACCTAATTATAATTAAATAGTATAATTTGTGTCTTTTCCAACCTTACGCTTGTTACATGAGCCAATATGAATACTGTGGAACAAAGATTTTTTGTTTGTTTGTCAGAATGAAATTTGTGGGAATTTAATTTTTTCTTTTTTTTCATCTAATTAACTGAAATACGTATAACTTGACAACTTCCGGAACTGTTATTTCAAATAGGCACTTGATTATGTCATACGTGCAGTCAAGAGCCTAGAATGATCTTTAATTTCATGTCAATATCTTTTAAAACAGACCGCAAATTATATTTTTAAGCTTTTTCTAAAATCCCTATATTTTTTTTTTTTTTTTACACTTTGTTCGAAAACATTTATTTTAGCTTTTTTTGGGGCACCTCAATGTGCTTACCATTTCCAAACACAAAAATTGACACTTCTGGAAAGAGAATACCACGACCTTTGACCCTATTCCGGGAATATTTTTGTACACTTAACTAAGCTTTCTTGGTTCTCATTGAGAGGTAGGAGAAACGACTACAGGCTGCGCGTGATGTCACCAGCGGTGAAACATGATAGTGAAATGCCCTGCAGAAAAGTGTGAAACTGATGTGTGTGTGTGTGTGTGTGTGTGTGTGTGTGTGTGTGTGTTGGGTAAAGCAAGTCGATGCGATGGGTTTATTGCAAAGAAATCATAGTAGTACCTTCTTGGTGTAATGCAATAATTTACAGGTGGTTCATGGCACCAAAAAAAAACCCAAGTAGAACACGCCCCTGAATATGAGAACAAGTCAGTATATATGTCATTTATTGTGTCATTGTTAAAGGCACTGAAATGTATGCTAATCACTGACATAAATCTCTCTCTCTCTCTCTCTCTCTCTCTCTCTCTCTCTCTCTCTCTCTCTCTCTCTCTCTCTCTCTCTCTCTCTCTCTCTCTCTCTCTCTCTCTCTCTCTCTCTCTCCTTTCTCTCTCTCTCTCTCTCTCCTCTCTCTCCTCTCCTCTCTACTTCTCTCCTCTCTCCCTCCCTCCCTCCCTCTCTCCCCTCCCTCCATCCCTCCCTCTCTCCCCTCCCTCCCTCCCTCCAATTCTCCTCTCCCTCCCTCCCTCTCCATCTCCCTCTCGCTCTCCATCCCCCTTCCCCTCCCCCTCCCCTCTCTCTCTCTCTCTCTCTCTCTCTCTTCTCTCTCTCTCTCTCTCTCTCTCTCTCTCTCTCTCTCTCTCTCTCTCTCTCTCTCTCTCTCTCTCTCTCTCTCTCTCTCTCTCTCTCTCTCTCTCTCTCTCTCTCTCTCTCTCTCTCTCTCTTTGTATGTCTGTCTGTCTCTCTCCGTCTGTCCGTCTGTCTGTCTGTCTGTCTGTGTGTCTGTCTGTCTGTCTGTCTCTCTCTCTCTCTCGCTCTCTCTCTCTCTCCCTCTCCTTCTCTCCCTCTCCCTCCCCCTCCCCCTCCCCTCCTCCTCTCTCTCTCTCTCTCTCTCTCTCTCTCTCTCTCTCTCTCTCTCTCTCTCTCTCTCTCTCTCTCTCTCTCTCTCTTTGTATGTCTGTCTGTCTCTCTCTGTCTGTCCGTCTGTCCGTCTGTCTGTCTGTCTGTCTGTCTGTCTGTCTGTCTGTCTGTCTGTCTCTCTCTCTCTCTCTCTCTCTCTCTCTCTCTCTCTCTCTCTCTCTCTCTCTCTCTCTCTCTCTTCTACTTGACTCTTTGAGCTCTGTCTTTCGGGAGACTATGACAGGAAGGAGAGGTGGGGGGGGGGGGCATAAAGTAAGACAACATGTTAATACATGTAGGGCTTTATATCTTATAATATATCTTATTACATGAGGAGAGATGATGGTTGGGTGTGGGCTGTAGGTAAGTCCTGCTTCTTTGCTTTCATTTTCATTCCTTCACCTCATAACTAATTCATCCTGAGATCACCACATTTATGGAGGACCTATTTTTTCCTTCACTTAACCCCCTCCCCCCCTCCCTGTCCAGGTAGGTGGATCGACAACCAGTCCATCAGAGATTGACGTTCAAAAAGAGGTCCCGTGTACAGATCAAAACACTCCACGCACGTTAAAGATCCCTTGTTAACAGGACAGTCTGGGCATGTGTAGTGTACCCACCTTTGACACAAACTCCCTGCTGAGTAAGGGAAATTCCGAATGAGAGATTAGATCTAATATGATAATAGACCTCATAACTACTCGATCTAGGTCTAGTTTCCTTCAATCTCCAATGAAATAATATGCGCCAAATCCACCTACCAGTAGAATTACCAACATAAGACACTGTACTGCATGAAATGTAGATCTAGATCTAGATCTAGATATCTCTTGATACATGCAACCCACTTTCAAAATCTCCTGGTCAGAGGAGTTAAAACATGTAAAAGCAGTACAATGAACTCAACGCAAAGCGAAAAAATAATATCAGTGAACGTAGAACAAAATATAAGTCTTCTTCCAAGTTTGTACTGACAGTACACGCATCGGCCTTGTCAACCGATGTAAACGCCATTGTCACGTGACTGCGATGGCCGTGCATAGACCCCATTTAGTACGAAAGTCAGATCAGTCCAAAAGTCAAATCAGTTCGAGATTAAATACTTATCTCTCAGTATCTCTCACACTCATGTCACACGTTCACATATTTTACAATCCTCTCTCGCTCTACATTCCCGCACATACAGCTGTCTAACGACAGCACAGGGCTGTCTTTGTTCGAACCATACCCTTTGAACCGAAAACAGTTCATTGTTATAGAAAGTTGTAGATCCAGAGAATTCCATCTCAAATACGGCGTGCCGCAAGGGTCTGTGCTAGGGCCAATTCTTTTTGTCACGTACACTAGCCCATTATATGAAATCTTTAAAGAAAGTTCAATGTCTTACCATCAATATGCTGATGATACGCAATTGTACAATGTTGATATCGATGTTGGCTTAGATGATATCAGAAAAAGCGAAGCTTGCATAGCCCAAATGAAGGAATGGATGGATGCAAACAAATTAAAACTTAATGATTAGAAAACAGAAGTAATAAAAATTGGTTCGAAAAGACAAACGACGAAAAGCAATCAGGATACCATATATTTTAGGGAAAATAAAATCAAGATGAAAAATAAGGTGAAAAACTTAGGAACCATTTTTGACTGAACTTTTTATGGATCCTCAAGTGAGCTCCTTAGTCAAATCACTAACGGTTTCCTTGAGAAAGATTAGTTCCATCTGTCCATTCCTCACAAGTATGCTACAAAAACGCTTGTCACATCTCTTATGTTCTCCAAGCTTGACTATTGTAATTTCGTTGTTTAGCCTCCCGCAAGAAAAAATCCAAAGGCTTCAAATCATTCAAAATAATGCAGCCAGATTTATCATTAAAAAACGAAAATTTGAAAATGTATCCCCACTACTGACATAACTTCGCTAGTTGACAGTCGAAAAAAGGTATAAAATTCAAAGCTGCAACTTAAGTTTATAAATATTTTGATGGAACAGCACCTAGTTATCTTCAACGTCTTTTAAATGGTTACAAACCTGGTCGGACATTAAGATCGTCTGCCGATATTTCTACCCTATACAGTAGTCTCCGCCAAAATGCACGGTCCACGGGTGACAACAAAAATCGTGCATTTTGGCGAAGGTGCATTTTGACGGAGTCAAAGACCATGACTCACTACTGCGAATTTACATTGCCATACTTGTTTGGAAATACATGTAAACTCTCTTCTTTGTAGTTGTTGTTCTTGTTTGTCATTGTTTGGGGTGTGTTTGTCATCGCTGGTTTGAGGACAAAATTCAACAGACCTTCTAGTAAATCTGTTACATTCTGCTCTCACTGAAGACTACAACAAGGGGTGGTGGTGGTGAAGACATTCGGCAACAATGTTTTGTTTTTTTTAATTGGTTGACATGCGTGTCATACATCTCCGTGGGTAAAAGTGACACTAGACCTTTCTCAGATTTTCTCACACTGTTCAAAGCAAGAGAGATAGGCGATCGGACTGTCTGTCTGGCTGGACTATCGAGTGAGGGAGTGAAGGGGAGGGAAAGGGTGACCAGAGCCGAGACAAACAAGACTAATTGGTTAAGATCTAGATGTCACACACACATACACACACACACACACACCTGCATAGCAGATTGTGTCACTTAAATGAGGCTAGAAGAGGTTATTAACTTTATTTTTCACAAGAATTGACTCTTACAATGCAAAAAATTGAAGACAGATTTATCAAAAATCTGTTGCATTTTGGCGAAGTCAAGCCAACCGTTGTAAAATTCGATTACATGGAAAAAAACGTGCATTATGACGAATCGTGCATTTTGGCGGCGTGCAATTTGGCGGAGACCACTGTACTCCCAAAAGTAAAAGCTAGTCCTGGTACACGATTTTTCGCATATTATGGACCATTTGTGTGGAATGCCCTCCCACAGAGTCTTACAGAGTCAAAGTCACTGTCAATTTTTAGAAAAAAACATCAAGACACATCTTTTTAACTAGCTTATAAAAGCTTACTTTCTTCAAAGAAAAATGGCATAATTTTATTAAGGCTGTATTCATCCAGTGTGTGAAGAAGTTTTGTATGTGTGTGTGTGTATGTGTGTGTGTGTTTTGTGGAATATAAATTAATCACAGTATTTACTGTTAAACGACTTTCTTCTTCTTGTTTGCATTGTTGGTTTTTCTTGTCATAAATTGCACACATTCATGTAGCTTGATGTATGAAATTCATATTGTGTATCATATGTAACACATCCATGTAGCTTGATGTATGAAATTCAAATTGAAACACATGTATACTATTTTTATTTTTAATATGTAATGCACTTGGAGCCTTACCCTTGTAGGGATGAGTGCGCAATAGAAATGTACATTATTGTTATTATTATTATTAAGGCAAGTGACTTGTGAGGTTCGAGTTTCAACAATGATTTTTTATTAAGAATATATATTTAAATGTCTCACCGTCTGTATCAGACTGAACAATTTCTTACAGTCGACATAACAATATCGTGCCGTCTCCCCTGGACACTTCTCAAACATATATCTCACAACCACATGCACACAGCAAAAAGAGAGCGAGTAAGTCAATAAACAGGTTATATATATAGCAGATCAGAAGGAAATGTGGGGATGTCATAAGTCCGAAC